>CM035420.1:124435075-124452575 GCA_020310875.1 Ceratopteris richardii
TACCTCCGAAAACAATTGGAGAGTGAGCACATGAATGAAGGTGATTCTATGGACAGTTTTCTTACAAAGATCAAAGACCTGAAGGAACAATTGATTTCTGCTGATGAGGTTATACCAGATAGCTCACTTGTGCAGACCATTCTGAATGGTCTTCCTGATTCATATCAGAGTTTTGCCTCTACTCTTCGGTTGATGATGAAAGGCAATCCGAATGCCTTCTCATTTGAGGAATTAGTCTCTGTTCTATTGCACGAAGATCAGTCCAGGCAGAACAGGTCCATTATGCGTGTTGCAGATCAAGCTTTCCTAGCTAGTCAGAAAGGCAAAGGAAAATGGAGCTCTTCTACTAGTAAGCAGAAATCTGCAAATGCTGCACATTCAAAGAACCAAGACAAAGATGAGAAAAAATCAGAAAAGCAGAAATTGTTTTGTAAGTACTGTAAAGGCAATGATCATATCATAAAGAACTGTCCAAAACTGGCTGCTAAAGAGGCAAAGAAGAAAGAGGCTGGAATGGTTGTTGCAGAGGCCTCTACACCAAAAACAGAGTCTGCAAATCTTGTGCAGGAAGAAGAATGGGCGTTTACTACTGTCTGCAGTTTTGACCCATCTTCTCCTGATCAGTGCATGTCTGCAGTAGACTCAGATGTTTGGTACTTTGACAGTGGGGCGACCAAACATATTACCTCGCAGCGCAGTTTCTTCTCTTCACTTGAGCCTGCTCCTATAGGGAATACTGTCACATGCGCCAATAACTCCTCTTATCCTGTTATGGGAGTTGGTAAGATCATTCTGACTACTGCTGATGGTAGTTCTTTCACTTTGTCAGATGCTTTATTTGTGCCAGAGATCAAAAAGAATCTGTTATCAGTTTCTGCATTAGCCAAGATTGGCTTGGTTGTGAAATTTGTTGATGACAGGTGTACAGTCCATGATCTCTCAAATGGCGATGTGATTATTGCTTCTGGCATTTTATGTCGTGGGCTGTATAAGCTCATAGACTATGAAAGATCTGTGAATGATTCGGCATGTGCAGTTCATGATTCTCAGGCTATGTCAGATGCAAAGCTTTGGCATGCACGCTTTGGTCATCTGAATTTTGCTAGTTTGTTACGCCTGCAGAAATCTGAAATGGTGTCCTCTTTGCCCAAACTTGAGGCACCTGGAAAACATGTTTGCGAAGGCTGTATTTTGGGCAAAATGCAGCGTTCTTCCTTTCCAAAAGATGGTTCAGTTTGGGCTACGCAGAAATTGCAGCTTGTACATAGTGATGTCTGTGGTCCTATGCAGACACCCTCTTTTGGAAATTACCTTTACTTCGTGACTTTCATTGATGATTTTTCTAGGCATGCATGGGTATATCCACTCAAAGCAAAGTCCGAAGTGTTCATGTGCTTCAAACAGTTTTTGGTTTTGGTTGAAAATCTGTCAGCATGTAAAATGGGCACCCTCCGTTCTGATCGAGGGGGGGAATATATGTCTTCAGATTTTAATGCATTTCTGGCTGAACGTGGGATAAAACACCAGTGTACAGTGTCGTATACACCTCAACAGAATGGAGTTGCTGAACGAAAGAACAAGTCACTCATGGAGATGGCGAGGTGCATGGTCAAAAGTCAGGCTTTACAACATAGTTTCTGGCTTGAGGCTGTCATGTGTGCAGCATATGTACTGAACAGGTGTCCCACTAAAGCATTGCAGTCTATCACTCCATATGAGGCTTGGCATGACCGCAAGCCATCTGTTGCTCATCTGCGTGTTTTTGGTTGTTTGGCATATGCATTAGTGCCTGAACAACATCGCAGAAAATTGGATGATAAGGCAGTAAAATGTATTTTTGTTGGGTACAGTTCTGCAAAGTAAAGGCTATCGTCTGTATCATCCACAGACTAAACGCATTCTGGTTAGCCGTGATGTTGTCTTTGTGGAAGATGCTATTCAGCCATTGCTTTCATGTACTAAGGAGACATCTGTTAGCTCCAAAGACATGTATGATACTTTGATGCCTCTTTTTACAGGTGGACAGGCTAGTGCTGGTCCTAATGAGGCAACTTCTCAGCCTTTGCAGGTTTCATATGATGATGCAGATCATTCCATTTCTGATGCAGATTTACATGATGCACTTGTTGATGAGAGAGCTGATATTGAGCAGGCAAAAACTATGCCAAAATGGCTGGTGCAGACTTTGCGTGACAGCAAATTAGATACACCTTTGTCATATCGTACTCGTTCAGGCTCTCATAGTGCCTCCTTTGCATCAGATTGCTATGCTATGGCTGCATCTAGTCTCTGTGATGAGAATGAGCCTGTTTCTTTTGATGAAGCACAAAATTCAGAAAATTGGATGGCTGCTATGCAATCTGAATATGATGCTATAATGAAGAATGGTACATGGTCTTTATGTGACTTGCCTCCTGGCAAGAAGGCCATTGGCACTAAGTGGGTATACAAGCTGAAGCGTAAACCTGATGGTACAGTTGACAGGTATAAGGCTAGGCTTGTTGCAAAGGGTTATGCGCAGGAAAGAGGCATTGATTTTGATGAGACCTTTGCACCTACATGCCGTATGACTACTGTTCGGAGCATTTGTGCACTTGCAGCCCATCATGGTTGGAATGTACATCAGTTGGACATTAAAACAGCATTTCTGAATGGTGACTTGCATGAAGAAGTGTATGTTTTTCAGCCCCGTGGCTTTGTGCAGAAAGGGCATGAAAACCAGGTGTGCAGGTTAAAGAAGGCGTTATATGGTTTAAAGCAAGCACCACGTGCTTGGTATGAGAAGATACATGCCTATTTGATTGCACATGGTTTTGAGAACAGTCCAACTGAAAGCACCTTATATGTTAAACGTGCTAATGATGTGCTTCTGATCATTGTTGTCTATGTTGATGACATGCTGCTCACTGGTCCTATTGAGACACATATTGCTGATTTTAAGGCTGATTTGCATGCCTCATTTGAGATGTCTGATTTGGGGCATTTGCATCACTATTTGGGCATTCAGTTTATGCACGTTGATGGTGGAATGGCTTTGTGTCAAACGAAATATATTGACACATTATTGCAGCGTTTTGGCCTTGAAGACTGTAAGCCTATTGCCACTCCTATGGAGACAGGTTTACGATTGAGTCTTCATGATGCTCGAGATGCATTTGATGCTGTTCTCTATCAGCAGGCTGTTGGATGCTTGATTTACTTATGCATTACTCGGCCAGATATTCAGTTTGCTGTCTCACAGATGAGCAGGTTTATGCATTGCCCAGGAGTCACGCATTGGAAAGCGGTTAAGCGCATCTTTCGCTACTTGAGTGGTACTCGGCTACTTGGGTTGTTTTATCCCAAGGGGGGATCACTACCGCCAGATTTGCATGCTTTTTCTGACTCAGATTGGGCTGGTTGCTATGACACTCGTGTGTCCACCAGTGGTTTTTGCTTCATGCTTGGTAGCTCATGTATATCTTGGTTGAGCAAGAAGCAGCCTACTGTGGCCACTTCCAGTTGTGAGGCTGAGTATAGGGCAGCTTTCACAGCGACTATTGAGTGTGTGTGGCTCAGATGCCTTATGGCTGATTTGGGTGTTGGCCAGTCTTCTGCCACCACCATCTTCACTGACAGTCAGAGCGCATTGGCAGTTGCGAGGAACCCTGTGTTCCATGCTCGCACTAAGCACATTGAGGTGCATTATCACTATGTCAGGGAGAGGTTCTCTGCTGGGGAGATCAGCTTGGCATATGTGCCCACGCAGGAGAACATTGCAGACCTTTTCACGAAGGCTCTGCCTAGGGAGAAGTTTGAAGCTTTCCGCAAAGCTTTGGGCTTACTTCCTTTTGTGGAGTGATTTCCACATAGCTCGGCACTTCCTTATACATGAGTGCCAGCTCCTTGTTCACAGCATCACTCCCAGGGGGGATTTGTTGATATATTTAGGTAGTGATGTGTGTGAACACTCTAGGACCGCCGGGGCACTTTTTTCCCTCGTTAGGAGGTTTTTTTCCCCCGGCTTGTATATACGCCTATTGCCCTAATGGGCTATTTATCTTTGTACATTCTCTAGTAATACATTCAGTCTTGTGTGTTGTGCTCCAAGCTTCTTCTTCTTCCTTGTGCTGTTCGCGTGCTTCCGCAGACGTCTAACTCCAACAACAAGGACACGAACATAGACTTCTTAGGTGTTACAAATGTGGTCAAACTTACAATTTGTGGTTGACTAGTCCATTATATGTTTTTTTATTAAAGAAAATATACAAAAGTGTCTGGTGGACATTTGGCCTTTCACATGGATAGTAACGGTAACAATGTCCCACTAAAGGCCAATATGGCCAAAGTAACTATGGGAGAAAATGAAGAATGATAAAGAATACTTCAGTGTAAGTATACAAACTATACCTCCCACCTGATGGGCATGTTACACAGTATACAAATGATTATGTAAGATCATGAATCAAGCAACCCCCATCAAGTGACAATAGTTTCAAAAGCTATCATGTGGTAGAGCTTTAGTCAAAGCATCGAAGCATTATCTTGAGTGTGAACCTTCTCAAGAATAATGCTCAGTTGCTAAGGAATCTCTAATGAGGTGATACCTCACCTCAATGTGCTTGGTCTTTGCATGATAGACTGGATTTTTAGCCAAAGCAATGGCACTCTGACGAGGTACATGGTGAGGTAAACCCATATCACAAGCAAGACGAGAAAGCCATAATGCTTCCTTACATGTCTCACTTGCTGCAACATATTCTGCTTCTATGATGGAAATAGTTGTACATTCTTGAAGATGAGATCCCCAAGGGGTAGCATCTCCAGCAAAATGAAAAATGTACATTGATGTAAAATTACCATTGTCTACACAACTAGCATAGTCAAAATAGATGTAACCAATAATGGATGCTCTCCCTCTACCTAAGCATAGACACTTGTCCTTGGTGCCACTCAAATATTTCAAAATCTACTTGACTGCTTCCCAATGCTCTTTGCAGGGATTAGACATATATCTACTCACAACGTCCACTACAAATGCAATGTCTAGTCATGTAGCTACCATAGCATACATGAGACTAGCAACAATAGACTGGTAAAGGTGTAGTCGATGCCTTTCCACCTTGCATATTGAGCATGTGAAGTACTTTGGATATGTACTCACTTGGAGACAAGTATATGCATCCTTCACTCCTATCGCGAGTAATGTGCATGCCAAAAACATGTTTGGCATCACCCAAATCCTTCATATCAAATTTCTGACTCAACTTCTTTTTGAGAATTGAGAAGTCGTAAGAGGACTTCACAGCAATCAACATATCATCAACATAAAGCAGTTTTCACATCCATTTTGACTAGACCTAAGTCCTCCATTGCAACGAATCCAAGCAACATGCATAGGATAGTCATCTTGACCAGTGGAGAGAAGATTTCCTCGATCAGCACCACGTTGTTGCTTTAAACCCTTTGCAACAAGTTGAGCTTTATACTTTGGAGAAGCACTATCTGATGTGTATTTTAGCTTATATACCCATTTACATGGCAAAGCTTTCTTGTCCTTTGGCAACCTGCACACATCGTTTTCATAACCTTTCTACACAAAGCCATGGGGCTGAAAAACATACACTTCTTCATGCAAATCACCATCCAAAAAAACAGTTTTAATGTCTAGCTAATGTACATTCCACCCATGTTGAGTTGCAAGTGCATAGATGCTATGAACATTAGTCATTCAGAAAGTAGGAGTAAAGGTGTCATCAAAATCAATGCCTCTTTGTTGAGCATAACCCTTTGCAATAAGCCTAGCCTTAAACCTATCAATTGTTCTATCACGATTACACTTTAGGTTGTATACCCACTTAGTTCAAATGGTTTTCTTGACAAGAGGCAAGTCACATAAAGACCACGTACCATTCTTCATTATAACATCATATTCAGATTGCATAGCAGCCATCCATTTTTCTGAATTTTGTGCTTCATCAAATGAAACAGGCTCATTCTCATGACAAAGAATGGAGGCAGCCATAGCATTGCATTTTGATTCAAAAGAGGCACTATGAGACCTTGAACCAGTATGATATGATCGAGATATATCTCAAAGTCTGCACAAGCCATTTTGGCATAGTTTTTGCCTCCTCAATATCAGCTCTCTCCTCAACAAGTGCATCATGTAAATCTGCATTAGAAATGGAATGATCTGCATCATCACATGAAACCTGAAAAGGCTAAGTAGTTGCCTCCTTAGGACTAGCACTAGACTATCCACCTATAAAAAGAGGCAACAAAGTGTCATACATGTTTTTGGAGCTAACTGATGCCTCCTTAATTACATGAAAGTAATGGCTCAATGACATCTTCCACAAAAACAACATCACGGCTAACCAAAATGTGTTTAGTATGTGGATGATACAGACGATAGCCTTTGCTTTCAGGGCTATACCCAACAAAAATACAGTTCACTGCTTTATCATCCAACTTCTTGCGATGTTGTTCAGGCACTAATGCATATGCCAGACAACCAAAAACAGGTAGGTGAGCAACAGATGGCTTATGAACATGCCAAGCCTCATATGGAGTGATGGATTGCAATGCTTTAGTGGGACATATGTTAAGTACATATGTTGCACACACAATGGCCTCAAGCCCGAAACTATGTGGTAAAGCCTAACATTTGACCATACACCTCGTCATCTCCATGAGTAACGTGTTCTTCCATTCAGCAACACCATTTTGTTGAGGTTTATATGACACTGTACACTGATGTTTTATCCTAGGTTTAGCCTGAAATGCATTAAAGTTAGAAGACACATATTCCCCCCCGATCAGAATGGAGGGTGCCCATTTTACATGTTGATAGATTTTCAGCCAAAATCAGAAATTGTTTGAAGCACATAAACACTTCGGACTTTTCTCTCAATGGATATACCCATGCATGCTTGGAAAACTCATTGATGAAAGTCACGAAGTAAAGATTGTTCCCAAAAGAAGGCATCTGCATAGGACCACAGACATCACTATGAACAAGCTGCAACTTCTAAGTAGCTTAAAGTGAACCATCTTTTGGGAAGAAGGAATGATGCATTTTTCCCAAAATACACCCTCCACAAACATGTTTACCAGGTGCCTCGAGTTTGGGCAGAGAGGACACATTTCAGATTTGTGCATGCGTAAAAAACTGTTGGAGTTAGACATCTGTAGAAGCACATGAATAGCACAAGGAATAAGAAGACGCATTGAGCACAACACACAATATTAAATGTATTACCACTAGAATGTACAAAGATAAGTAGCCCGTCAGGGCAATAGGCATATATACAAGCTGGGTGAAGAAAACCTCCTAAAAAGGGAAAAAAGTGCCCCCATCACTACCTAAATATATCAATAAATACACACATCACTACCTAAATATATCAACAAATACCCCCAGGAGTGATGCGGTGAACAAGGAGCTAGCACTCATGTATAAGGAAGTGCCAAGCTAGGTGGAATCAATCCACAAAAGGAAGTAAGCCCAAACCTTTGCGAAAAGCTTCAAACTTTTCCCTAGGCAGAGCCTTCGTGAAAAGGTCTGCAATGTTCTATTGCATGGGCACATATGCCAAGATGATCTCCATCGCAAAGAACCTCTCCCTAACATAATGATAATGCACCTCAATGTGCTAACTATGAGCATGGAACATAGGGTTCCTCAGAACTGCCAATGCACTCTGACTGTCATTGAAGATGGTAGTCACAAAAGACTGACCAACACCCAAATCAGCCATAAGGCATCTGAGCCACACACACTCAACAGTCACTGTGAAAATTGCCCTATACTTAGCCTCACAACTAGAAGTGGCCACAATAGGCTACTTCTTGTTCAGCCAAGATATGCATGAGCTACCAAGCATTAATCAAAAACCACTAGTGGACACACGAGTGTCATAGAAACCAGCCCAATCACTATAAAAAAAAACATGAAAATCTAGTGGTAGTGATTCCCCCTTCGAGTAAAACAACCCAAGTAGTCGGGTACCACTCAAGTAGCGAAAGATGCACTTAACCGCCTTTCAATGCTTGACACCTGGGCAATGCATAAATCTCCTCATTTTTGAGACAGCAAACTGAATATCTGGACGATTAATGCATAAGTAAATCAAGCATCCAACAGCCTGATGATAGAGAATAGCATCAAATGCATCTCCATCATCGTTAAGACTAAATCATAAACATGTTTCCATAGGATTGGCAATAGGTTTACGGTCTTCAAGGCCATACATTGCAATAATGTGTCAATATATTTTGCTTGAAACAAATCCATTCCACCATCAACTTGCATAAAGTGCATGCCCAAATAGTGATGCAAATGCCCGAAATTAGACATCTCAAATGAGGCATGCAAATCAGCCTTAAAATCATCAATAGGTGTGTCATGAGGACCACTGAGCAGCATGTCATCAACATACCCCACAATGATCAGAAGCACATCATTAGCGCGCTTGACATATAAGGTGATTTTAGTTGGACTGTTCTCAAAACCATGTGCAATCAGATAGGCATGTATCTTTTCATGCCAAGCACGTGGTGATTGCTTTAAACCATATAATGCCTTCTGCACACCTGGTTTTCATGCCCTTTTTGCACAAATCCATGGGGCTGAAAAACATACACTTCTTCATGTAAGTCACCATTCGGAAATGTTGTTTTAATATCCAACTAATGTACATTCCAACCATGATGAGCTGCAAGTGCACAGATGCTACGAACAATAGTCATTCTGCAAGTAGGAGCAAAGGTTTCATCAAAATCAATGCCTCTTTCTTGTGCATAACCCTTTGCGACAATCCTAGCCTTATACCTATCAACGATACCATCAGGCTTACGCTTCAGCTTCTATACCCACTTAGTATCAATGGCCTTCTTACCAGGAGGTAAGTCACATAAAGACCAAGTACCATTGTTCATTATAGCATCATATTCAGATTGCATAGCAGCCATCCAATTCCTAAATTTTGTGCTTCATCAAATGAAACAAGCTCATTCTCATCACGTAGACTAGATGCAGCCATAGCATAGCAATCGAATGCAAAAGAGGCACTATGAGCGCCTGAACGAGTACGATATGACAGAGGTGCATCTAATTTGTTTTCATGCAAAGTCTGCACCAGCCATTTTGGTGTAGTTTTTGCCTGCTAAATATCAGCTCTCTCATCAACAAGTGCATCATGTAAATATGCATCAGAAATGGAATGATCTGCATCATCACATGAAACTTGCAAAGGCTGACAAGTTGCCTCATAAGGAATAGCACTAGACTAACCACCTATAAAAAGAGGCAACAAAGTATCATACATGTCTTTGGAGCTAACAGATGTCTCCTTAGTACATGAAAGCAATGGCTGAATAGCATCTTCCACAAAAACAACATCATGGCTAACCAGAATGTGTTTAGTCTGTGGATGATACCGACGATAGCCTTTACTTTCAGAACTATACCCAATAAAAATACATTTTAGTGCTTTATCATCCAATTTTTTGCGATGTTATTCAGGCACTAATGCATATGCTAGACAATTAAAAACATACAGATGAGCAACAAATGGCTTGTGATCATGACAAGCCTCATATGAAGTGATAGGGTGCAGCACTTTATTGGGACACATGTTAAGTACATATGCTGCACACATGACAACCTCAAGCCTGAAACTATGTGGTAAAGCTTGACTCTTGACCATACACCTCGCCATCTCCATGAGTGACTTGTTCTTTTGTTCAGCAACTCCATTCTGTTGAGGTGTATACGGCACTGTACATTGATGTTTTATCCCACGTTTAGCCAAAAATGCATTAAAGTTAGAAGACATATATTCCCCCCCTCGATCAGAACGGAGGGTGCCCATTTTACATGCTGACATATTTTCAGCCAAAACCAAAAAAAAATTCAAGCACATGAACACTTTGTACTTTGCCTTCAATGGATATACCCATGCATGCCTGGAAAAAACATTGATGAAAGTCATGAAGTAAAGATAATTTCCAAAAGAAGGTATCTACATAGGACTAGAGACATCACTATGTACAAGCTACAATTTTTGAGTAGCCCAAATTGAACCATCTTTTGGAAATGAGGAACGTTGCACTTTGCACAAAATACAGCCTTCACATACATGTTTATTAGGTGCCTCAAGTTTGGGCAAAGACTACATCATTTCAGATTTCATCAGGTGTAGCAAACTAGCAAAATTCAGATGACCAAAGTGTGCATGTCAAAGCTTTGCATCTGACATATCCTGAGAATCATGTACTACACATGTTGAATCATTCACACATCTTTCATAGTCTATGAGCTTATACAGCCCACAACATAAAATGCTAGAAGCAATAATCACATCGCCATTTGATAGATCATGAAATGTACATCTGTCATCAACCAATTTCACAACCAAGCCAAGCTAATGTAGAAACTCATAATAGATATTTATTGATCCCTGGCACAAATAAAGCATCTGACAAAGTGAAAGAACTACCATCAGCAGGAGTCAAAAGGATCTTACCAACTCCCATGATAGGATAACAGGAGTTGTTGGCACATGTGATAGTATTCCCTGTAGGGGCAAACTCGAGTGAAGTGAAGAAACTATGTTGCAAGGTAATATGTTTGGTTGCCCCACTGTCAAAATACCAAACATCTGAGTCTGATGCAGACATGTACTCCTCATGAGAAGATGGGTCAAAACTACAAACAATAGTAAACACCCATTCTTCATCCTGCACAATATTAGCATAATTTTTTTTCGGTGTAGAGGCCTCTGCAACAACCATTATAGCCTCCTTTTTCTTTGCCTCTTTTGTAGCCAGTTTTGGAGAGTTCTTTATGATATGATCATTTCCTTTATAGTACTTGCAAAACAATTTCTGGTTTTTTTATTTCTTCTCACCTTTATCTTCCTTCGTCGAATGTGCAGCATTTGCAAATTTTTGCTTACTAGTAGATTATCTCCATTTACCTTTGCCCTTCTAACTAGCGAGGAAAGCTTGATCTCCAACCTGCATAATAGACATGTTCTGCCTAGATTGATCTTCCTACAACAGAACAGAAACTAACTCCTCAAATGACAAGGCATTTGGATTGCCTTTCATCATCAAACAAAGAGTAGAAGCAAAACTCTTATATGAATCAGGAAGACCATTCAAAACTATGTGCACAAGTGAGCTATCTAGTATAACCTCATCAGCAGAAATCAAGTGATCTTTCAAATCCTTGATCTTTGTCAGAAAACTATCCATAGAATCTCACTCTCCAACTGTTTTTGGAGGTAAGCAAAACGAGCCTCATTCCTAGCATGGTAGAATGTGGTAAATGTATCCCAAGCATCCTTAGTTGTTCTACAACAGCGAATGTGAGAAATAATGGCACATTTGATAGACAAAGCTATAAATGCATGTGCCTGGGCATCTCTGCCATCCCAACAAATTTGCTTTGCAGTAGGTGCAACAGAAACCACAACATGAACAAGAATATGCTGAATATAATATGATGTGATCATTTGCTTTACAGTATTTGCAAAACATTTTTCTCTTTTCTGTTTTCTTCTCGTCTTTATCATCCCTCTTTGATTGTGTAGAATTAGCAAATTTTTGCTTGCTAGTAGAAGAGCTCCATTTACCTTTGCCCTTCTGACTAGCCAGGAAAGCTTGATCTACAACATGCATAATGGACCCCTTCTTCCTATACTCATCTTCCTGCAATAGAACAAAGACTAACTCCTCAAATGTTAAGGCATTTGGATTGCCTTTCATCATCAAACAAAGAGTAGAAGCAAAACTCTGATATGAATCGGCAAGACCATTTAGAATAGTCTGCACAAGTGAACTATCAGGCAAAACTTCATCAACAGAAATCAATTGTTCCTTCAAATCTTTGATCTTTTTCAAAAAAATGTCCATGGAATCTCCTTCATTCATGTGCTCACTCTCCAACTGTTTTCGAAGGTAAGCAGCATGAGCCTCATTCCTTGCCTAGTATAAAGTGGTAAGTGTATCCCAAGCATCCTTAGTTGTTCTACAAGACTTAATGTGAAGAATAATGGCATGTTTGACACACAAGGCTATTAATGCATGTGTCTGAGCATCTCTACCATCCCAACAAATTTCCTCTACAGTAGGTGCACCAAGAACTGCAGCACGAACACGAATGTGAAGAATATCATTATCTTCAATGTCATCTGCATCACCTTCAGCAACTGTGTTTGTAGGTGTAATAGGACATTTTTAAACACCTTGCACAATATTCCACAGTCCTTTTGCAACCCATACATGATGCATCATATAAGCCCATAATGGATAATTGGTATCATCCAACTTATCCTCAATAGCCAACATATGGAATACATCACTACTTTTAGCCATGGCCACTGACTAAAATACACTGATGCAAAAAAATGATTGTATCTAAAAAATTTGAATACAACTACCATGACAAGTTCTTCTAAACCTATAGTAGACTTTGAGATGTTTATAGTGGCAAACCAAAATTGGTATATATCTTTGGCACAAAAAGATGAAATTGCTTGCATAAGCACTCCGATAGTGCATTTGGAGGCCAAAACAAGCTGTGACTAGAGGGGTATTGATGATGCCCTAGATGAGTGTGCACACCAAATTTCTTGTGATTTTGAGATTGTGACCAAAGGGGTGTTGACGATGCCCTAGATGAAGCGGTGACCTGCTTTGATACCAATTTTTGGAGTCTGAGGTCTGCGGAAGCATGCAAATAGCAGAAGGAAGAAGAAGAAGCTTGGAGCACAACACACAATACGAAATGTATTACCACTAGAATGTACAAAGATAAGTAACCCATTAGGGCAATAGGCATATATACAAGCTAGGGAAAAAAACCTCCTAAAGTGCCCTGGTGCTCTTAGTGTGTTCACACACATCACTACCTAAGTATATCAACAACTTCCAAGGTTGACATTTGCTTTTTTCAAGTTTCTCGATTTGATTATTGAATTCAGCGAGATCTTGTTTTTCTTAAGCTTTGGAACTCTTTTTCTAAGTCCTTCAAGTGTTATTGGTGCAAATGCAAACTAATACATCAGGGGAAAAAGTGAACCCTCCTTGGGCCTTTTAGATTAAGGGCTGACTAGTGATGGACGAATGAGAAGAGGATGGTGGCCACAGTCTAGTCCCTTAATCACATAGGCTAGGCATAGGCTTCTCTAGTTTTGGTGTGGTCAAAGGGGAGAAAACCACTTAGAATTCGTGGTTTGAGATATGTGAATGGTTTAGGAGAACTTTTAAACCAATTGCAACCCTTCCCCTTGTTGGTCTGATTTTGACCCTTCCCCTTGTTCAAAATGAACTTTCTTTGGTTGGTCCCTTAACTGTTTCCTTGTAAATCTTCTCTCATAATCATTTTCATATTTTCATTATCTTCATTTCCTCTTCTCCTCTATGTTAATGATATGGGAATAAATAGAGAATTGGTCTACAGGTGAATCCCAAGCTATTTTTTGCATAATGGCATCTCTTACTTTAACTAGAGCTTCCATGGAGTAATTTTTTTGTCTCATTGGATTGATCAGATTCCTAATCACAATTATCCAAACACTCTAGCTTAATAGAAGAGGCTCCGAGGTTTGATTTTAAAAGATTTTCATATAGCTTTTTCATGCCTCCTTTCCCCAATTGATGGCTAAAGATAGAAGTGTCCTAAAATCACATAATTTCTTATCTATATGTATGACAAGCCTTTTTTCTTTTGCCTCCTTCAAGGCCTCACTTGAACAAGTAAGATGGTCAATGGCATCATGCTAGCCACATTTCTGCACATACACATTTATAGAACCATCAGAGTTCTTTTTAACTTTATATATCCACCTTGAACCAATTACCTTCATATCTGGCTTCGTGGGAACTAAATCCCAAGTGTGGCTTTCCTGCAATGCTTCCACTTCTTCTTGCATGGATTCTCTCCACTCTTTCTTCTTCTTAGCCTCTTCAAATGAAAAAGCATCCTCTACCATGGAATCTTTAGTGATGTACACAGAATGCTTTGTGACTAAGGATGTATCATACCCATACCTTATGGGCTTCTTACTTTCTCTTTGTGATCTCTTTAAAGCTTGCTTGGAAGACTCGGGTAGATCCTCTAATTGCTTGTATTTGAACTTGCCTCTTGACTTCCAAGCTTTGAAATCAATATGTTGCTCATCTTCTGAGTTGATGCCCTCTACTTGGTGTTGGTCTTCTTGAGTTAGGGTTGGAAAATCATTTTCCAAATCATATGGTAATTTGACTTTCCTGCAATCAGCTTCAAACCAAGAACTATTCTCATCAAATACTACATCCCTAGTGAATATGAAAGCCTTGTTAGTGGGATTGTATAGTCTATATCCCTTTTGATTCTGATCATACCCAATAAATATACATTCCTCAGCCTTAGGTTCAAGCTTCCCTCTCATTTGTGATGGGATGTGTGCATAGGCAATGCACCCAAATATTTTGCAATGATCGAATGAGGGTCTCCTGCCATTCCATGCTTCATATGGTGTCATACCATCGAACGACTTGGATGGAAGCCTATTAACCAAATAGGTGGTTGTGGATACATCCTCTACCCATAAATAATTAGGTAATTTTTCTCATTTAACATAGACCTAACTACCTCAAAAATTAACATGTTCCTTCTCTCTATCACTCCATTCAATTTAGGAGTATACCTGGTTGTTACTTCCCTCTTTATGCCTCTGTCCTATAGAAATAGATCAAACTCATGTGAAAATACTCAGCACCTCCATCAGACTTGATTCTCTTCAAGCTCCTTCCTGTTTGGTTTTCAACGAGTGCCAAGTACTTCTTAACACATGTGAATACCTCATCCTTATGCTTCATGAAATAGAGAATTGTCCACCTACTATAATCATTAATAAAAGAGACATAGTACCTTGAACCAGACATGGATGGGTCTTTGCTAGGACCCCACACATCAATCTGTACAAGCTTTGAATAATCTTCATGGATGTATCCTTTCCTATTAAATGGTTGCCTATGAGCTTTGTCAATTTGGCAAGCTCCACATTTGTAAATCATGTGTTGCTTGGTCACATTAGGAATGCCAAGCACACTTTGATCCTTGCAAATTAGCTTGTTTGACATTTCCAATTTGCTTGACAGAATATTTAGTATCATCACCTGTTTGCACTTCATGCTTCCCCTTGGGTTCTTCAAGATCAGATAAAAGTGCTACATCTATTGCCACATGATTGGAACAATCTGAGTCAATGTAGAAAAGATGATCATCATCTTTACCTTGATTGGATGTCATGTTCATGATGAGCAGAGAGTCTTCTTGATCTTCAGTATAGTTGTTGAAGTCGCTTCTTCCTCTAAAGCTTCCTTGATAGTTGTTGTTGTTATTGTTGTTGTTGTTGTTGTTGTTGTTGTTGTTGTTGTTATTGTTGTTGATGTTGTTGTTATAGCCTTGATTGAAGTTATGGTTGTAGTTGTCTCCAGCATTGTTGTACCTGCCTCTTGTTTTTCCATAGCTTCCTCTATGGAAGCCTCTTCCCCTTTGGCTCCTTGTATTTTTGTGGTATTCTTCTGTAGTGTGGTTTTTGAGACCACATATGTTGCATGGTGAATTGTTGTGGGTCTCCTCCTACCTTGCTTACCTCCTCTACCTCTACCTCTAGCACCTCTTCCTCTTCCTGCATAATTAGCTTGAGAGGTACTAGCCTCTTCATCTTGTTTCTTACTTTTAGCTTTATTCTTATCTCTATAAAGGGCAAAAGATTGGTTACCTCTTCAGTTATCACCATTTCAGTTGAGCTTTGTCTCATGGGTGAAGATTTGTCCCATCAAGGTGTTGAGATCAGGTACTTGCATATCGTAGAGATCCATTTCTATGGTGAAGGATTCCCACTTGTCATTAGCCTTAATTTCATTGATGATCTGCCTCACTATGTGATCTTCCTCTATCTCTTCTCCAATCCTTGCAATCTGGTCTACAACATCTTTCATTTTGGTTACATAATTAGAAACTCCTTGCTTTGGTTGTTTCTTGAGGGTTGTGAATTCCATCCACAACTGATTCTTCCTAGCTCTTGTGCTGGAGGAGAAGTAAGATGAAAGCACTTCCCAAGTCCCTTGGGAGGTTTTACAATTTCTAACATGTGGTAACAAGAAATCAGAGATTGAGTTTAGTAGGTATGACCTTGCAAGAGCACCCTTTGCACACCATGTGGTTAGCCTCTGTTTCTATTCCCTTGTTGGTTTATTCTTGCTCCTAAAGATTGGCATGTCTTCATCTCCTAAGATGTATCCATATAAGCGTCTACTTTGAAGGTATGCTTGCATCCTTAGGGACCATGTTGAGTGGTTTTTCCTATCCAATTTGTCAATGAAGGATGGAAAACCATCTCCCATCTTGATTGAACTTGTTGTGATACCACTGTTGGAGGAGATGGTGGATAATCACAAGAGATGAGTTGGTGTAGCTAAAACCTGTTTCACACCTACTATAAGTGATGGTTGGAGAGTGTTGTGGGCCTCTTTAGCTAGCTAATAAGGATAAATTATCACATATGTTTCTTGGAAGATGATGCACAAATGATAGGATCAAAACAGATAGGTAGGCATATGATCCAATCTACAAATCTTGCTATTTTTGTTGAGACACCTACTCAGAGTTTTGCACAATTCTCTGAGTACAATAACAATTAATTAAATTCCTTTTGGGGAACTTCAATTATCTTAAAAAACTACCAATCTTTAGTGAAATCATCTAAAATGATAAACTAGATGCAAAGAAATATATTTAACAAATCAAGCATCCATCTCGACTTTTCAGGCCTTGACAGTAACAGACCAGTGCGAAATGATTGATCAATATCTGATAATCGTGAGAAGTATTAGTAATGAAACTTTGTAGGATTAAAGTAGACAATATGCTGAAGATTTAATGGTTTAAATTGCACAAAATGATGCACTATATAGTGAGAACCAACTCAGATAAATTCATTGTTCTAATGGAGTGTGATAGAGATATGACAGTAAGAAGTAATGATCATGTATGAATTAAATCAAGTAAAAATGCAATGTCATTGGAAATAAATCATTGCTCAATGAGTGAGCTATGAGATGAGCTCCTCTTCTCAATGAAAGTACATGGAAATGATATCTGAGCCTCGAGATACACATGGGCATTTCATTTCCACTTTTATAGTTTTTGTTGGAGCCAAGGATTTGAATTCAAATTCAAATCTCTACCAATAAAGTGTATCCTAAAGTATAGTATTGATTCTCTCTTAACTCAACTACCAAAAGGTACGAGATTATATGCTTCCTAACCCCTCATGGGTTTATTACACTCTTACAATGAGTAATTATAACTCAAAGTTACAAGAGGTTGTACATATGAATCTTTCCAAATGATATGCTAATACATACGGCTTATGTGAAATGATCAAGTGTGTAGGCTTGGGCTTAATTGCACCAACACTTTGGTTGTTTGTAATATGCTTTAGTGCCTAAACAACAA
>CM035420.1:124470587-124585587 GCA_020310875.1 Ceratopteris richardii
CCCCCGGCTTGTATATACGCCTATTGCCCTAATGGGCTACTTATCTTTGTACATTCTCTAGTAATACATTCAGTCTTGTGTGTTGTGCTCCAAGCTTCTTCTTCTTCCTTGTGCTGTTCGCGTGCTTCCGCAGACGTCTAACTCCAACAATTGGTATCAGAGCAGGTCGTTGCTTCTTCTAGGGCGCCGTCGACACTCCTCCGTTTGCAGTCTCAGATTCGCACAAAATTTGGTGAGCATACTCAGGGTGTTTCCGAGATCAAAACGGCTTCGCTCTGTGGTGCCGAAATCGCGATCTGAGCTCGTTTCGGCCTCCGAACGCACTATCGCAGTGCTTGTGCAGGCTATTTCGTCCTTTTGTGCCAAAGGTATATACCAGTTTCTGTTCGCCAGTTTAAGCGTCTCGAAGTCTGCTACAGGTCTAGCAGAACTCGTCTGGGCAGTTCTGTTCAACTTTTTGAGATACAGTCAATTTTCTGCATCAAGGTATTTTAGTCACCGGCCATGGCTGAAAGCAGTGATGTATTCCGTATGTTGGCTGTTGAGGATAAGTTGGATGGTACCAACTACCCATTATGGGCTTATATGATGCGACATGTACTGGTTGCAAAAGGATTGTGGAACATTGTGCAGGGTGTTGAAAGACGTCCTGTTACACCTGTAACGACAAGTACTGCAAATACAGGTGTTGGAGCTGATGAAGATGGTGTCGAAGATGATATTCCGCAGATTCCTGTTCGTGCTGCTGTTTCTGTTGCACCTACTGCAGAGCAGATTCGTTGGGATGGCAGAGATGCCCAGGCACATGCATTGATAGCTTTGTCTGTCAAACGTGCCATTATTCCTCACATTCGCTCTTGCAGAACAGCAAAGGATGCTTGGGATACACTTACCACTTTGTACCAGGCTAGGAATGAGGCTCCTGTTGCTTACCTCCGAAAACAGTTGGAGAGTGAGCACATGAATGAAGGTGATTCGATGGACAGTTTTCTTACAAAGATCAAAGACCTGAAGGAACAATTGATTTCTGCTGATGAGGTTATACCAGATAGCTCACTTGTGCAGACCGTTCTGAATGGCCTTCCTGATTCATATCAGAGTTTTGCCTCTACTCTTCGATTGATGATGAAAGGCAATCCGAATGCCTTGTCATTTGAGGAATTAGTCTCTGTTCTGTTGCAGGAAGATCAGTCCAGGCAGAACAGGTCCATTATGCGTGTTGCAGATCAAGCTTTCCTGGCTAGTCAGAAGGGCAAAGGAAAATGGAGCTCTTCTACTAGTAAGCAGAAATCTGCAAATGCTGCACAATCGAAGAACCAGGATAAAGATGAGACGAAATCAGAAAAGCAGAAATTGTTCTGCAAGTACTGTAAAGGAAATGATCATATTATAAAGAACTGTCCAAAACTGGCTGCTAAAGAGGCAAAGAAGAAAGAGGCTGGAATGGTTGTTGCAGAGGCCTCTACACCAAAAACAGAGTCTGCAAATCTTGTGCAGGAAGAAGAATGGGCGTTTACTACTGTCTGCAGTTTTGACCCATCTTCTCATGATCAGTGCATGTCTGCAGTAGACTCAGATGTTTGGTACTTTGACAGTGGGGCGACCAAACATATTACCTCGCAGCGCAGTTTCTTCTCTTCACTCGAGCCTGCCCCTACAGGGAATACTGTCACATGCGCCAATAACTCCTCTTATCCTGTTATGGGAGTTGGTAAGATCATTCTGACTACTGTTGATGGTAGTTCTTTCACTTTGTCAGATGCTTTATTTGTGCCAGGGATCAAAAAGAATCTGTTATCAGTTTCTGCATTAGCCAAGATTGGCTTGGTTGTGAAATTTGTTGATGACAGGTGTACAGTCCATGATCTCTCAAATGGCGATGTGATTATTGCTTCTGGCATTTTATGTCGTGGGCTGTATAAGCTCATAGACTATGAAAGATCTGTGAATGATTCGGCATGTGCAGTTCATGATTCGCAGGCTATGTCAGATGCAAAGCTTTGGCATGCACGCTTTGGTCATCTGAATTTTGCTAGTTTGTTACGCCTGCAGAAATCTGAAATGGTGTCCTCTTTGCCCAAACTTGAGGCACCTGGAAAACATGTTTGTGAAGGCTGTATTTTGGGCAAAATGCAGCGTTCTTCCTTTCCAAAAGATGGTTCAGTTCGGGCTATGCAGAAATTGCAGCTTGTACATAGTGATGTCTGTGGTCCTATGCAGACACCCTCTTTTGGAAATTACCTTTACTTCGTGACTTTCATTGATGATTTTTCCAGGCATGCATGGGTATATCCACTCAAAGCAAAGTCCGAAGTGTTCATGTGCTTCAAACAGTTTTTGGTTTTGGCTGAAAATCTGTCAGCATGTAAAATGGGCACCCTCCGTTCAGATCGAGGGGGGGAATATATGTCTTCAGATTTTAATGCATTTCTGGCTGAACGTGGGATAAAACACCAGTGTACAGTGCCGTATACACCTCAACAGAATGGAGTTGCTGAACGAAAGAACAGGTCACTCATGGAGATGGCGAGGTGCATGGTCAAAAGTCAGGCTTTACCACATAGTTTCTGGCTTGAGGCTGTCATGTGTGCAGCATATGTACTGAACAGGTGTCCCACTAAAGCATTGCAGTCTATCACTCCATATGAGGCTTGGCATGACCGCAAGCCATCTGTTGCTCATCTGCGTGTTTTTGGTTGTTTGGCATATGCATTAGTGCCTGAACAACATCGCAGAAAATTGGATGATAAGGCAGTAAAATGTATTTTTGTTGGGTACAGTTCTGAAAGTAAAGGCTATCGTCTGTATCATCCACAGACTAAACGCATTCTGGTTAGCCGTGATGTTGTCTTTGTGGAAGATGCTATTCAGCCATTGCTTTCATGTACTAAGGAGACATCTGTTAGCTCCAAAGACATGTATGATACTTTGATGCCTCTTTTTACAGGTGGACAGGCTAACGCTGGTCCTAATGAGGCAACTTCTCAGCCTTTGCAGGTTTCATATGATGATGCAGATCATTCCATTTCTGATGCAGATTTACATGATGCACTTGTTGATGAGAGAGCTGATATTGAACAGGCAAAAACTATGCCAAAATGGCTGGTGCAGACTTTGCGTGACAGCAAATTAGATGCACCTTTGTCATATCGTACTCGTTCAGGCTCTCATAGTACCTCCTTTGCATCAGATTGCTATGCTATGGCTGCATCTAGTCTCTGTGATGAGAATGAGCCTGTTTCTTTTGATGAAGCACAAAATTCAGAAAATTGGATGGCTGCTATGCAATCTGAATATGATGCTATAATGAAGAATGGTACATGGTCTTTATGTGACTTGCCTCCTGGCAAGAAGGCCATTGGCACTAAGTGGGTATACAAGCTGAAGCGTAAACCTGATGGTACAGTTGACAGGTATAAGGCTAGGCTTGTTGCAAAGGGTTATGCGCAGGAAAGAGGCATTGATTTTGATGAGACCTTTGCACCTACATGCCGTATGACTACTGTTCGGAGCATTTGTGCACTTGCAGCCCATCATGGTTGGAATGTACATCAGTTGGACATTAAAACAGCATTTCTGAATGGTGACTTGCATGAAGAAGTGTATGTTTTTCAGCCCCGTGGCTTTGTGCAGAAAGGGCATGAAAACCAGGTGTGCAGGTTAAAGAAGGCGTTATATGGTTTAAAGCAAGCACCACGTGCTTGGTATGAGAAAATACATGCCTATCTAATTGCACATGGTTTTGAGAACAGTCCAACTGAAAGCACCTTATATGTTAAGCGTGCTAATGATGTGCTTCTGATCATTGTTGTCTATGTAGACGACATGCTGCTCACTGGTCCTCTTGAGAAGCATATTGCTGATTTCAAGGCTGATTTGCATGCCTCATTTGAGATGTCTGATTTGGGGCATTTGCATCACTATTTGGGCATTCAGCTTATGCAAGTTGATGGTGGAATGGCTTTGTGTCAAACGAAATATATTGACACATTATTGCAGCGTTTTGGCCTTGAAGACTGTAAGCCTATTGCCACTCCTATGGAGACAGGTTTACGATTGAGTCTTCATGATGCTGGAGATGCATTTGATGTTGTTCTCTATCAGCAGGCTGTTGGATGCTTGATTTACTTATGCATTACTCGGCCAGATATTCAGTTTGCTGTCTCACAGATGAGCAGGTTCATGCATTGCCCAGGAGTCACGCATTGGAAAGCGGTTAAGCGCATCTTTCGCTACTTGAGTGGTACTCGGCTACTTGGGTTGTTTTATCCCAAGGGGGGATCACTACCGCCAGATTTGCATGCTTTTTCTGACTCAGATTGGGCTGGTTGCTATGACACTCGTGTGTCCACCAGTGGTTTTTGCTTCATGCTTGGTAGCTCATGTATATCTTGGTTGAGCAAGAAGCAGCCTACTGTGGCCACTTCCAGTTGTGAGGCTGAGTATAGGGCAGCTTTCACAGCGACTGTTGAGTGTGTGTGGCTCAGACGCCTTATGGCTGATTTGGGTGTTGGCCAGTCTTCTGCCACCACCATCTTCACTGACAGTCAGAGCGCATTGGCAGGTGCGAGGAACCCTGTGTTCCATGCTCGCACTAAGCACATTGAGGTGCATTATCACTATGTCAGGGAGAGGTTCTCTGCTGGGGAGATCAGCTTGGCATATGTGCCCACGCAGGAGAACATTGCAGACCTTTTCACGAAGGCTCTGCCTAGGGAGAAGTTTGAAGCTTTCCGCAAAGCTTTGGGCTTACTTCCTTTTGTGGAGTGATTTCCACATTGCTTGGCACTTCCTTATACATGAGTGCCAGCTCCTTGTTCACCGCATCACTCCCAGGGGGGATTTGTTGATATATTTAGGTAGTGATGTGTGTGAACACTCTAGGACCGCCGGGGCACTTTTTTCCCTCTTTAGGAGGTTTTTTTCCCCCGGCTTGTATATACGCCTATTGCCCTAATGGGCTACTTATCTTTGTACATTCTCTAGTAATACATTCAGTCTTGTGTGTTGTGCTCCAAGCTTCTTCTTCTTCCTTGTGCTGTTCGCGTGCTTCCGCAGACGTCTAACTCCAACAAAGAATAATGCTCAGTTGTTAAGGAATCTCTAATGAGGTGATACCTCACCTCAATGTGCTTGGTCTTTACATGATAGACTGGATTTTTAGCCAAAGCAATGGCACTCTGACTATCACTAAGCAAATGAGTTAGATGCTGAGGTAAACCCATATCACAAGCAAGAGGAGAAAGCCATAATGCTTCCTTACATGTCTCACTTGCTGCAACATATTCTGCTTCTATGATGGAAATAGTTGTACATTCTTGAAGATGAGATCTCCAAGGGATAGCATCTCCAGCAAAATGAAAAATGTACATTGATGTAAAATTACCATTGTCTACACAACTAGCATAGTCAAAATAGATGTAACCAATAATGGATGCTCTCCCTCTACCTAAGCTAAACACTTGTCCTTGGTGCCACTCAGATATCTCAAAATCATCTCGACCACTTCCCCATGCTCCTTGCAAGGATTAGACATATTTCTACTCACAATGTCCACTACAAATGCAATGTCTAGTCCTGTAGCTACCATAGCATACATGAGACTAGCAACAGTAGACTGGTACAGGTGTAGTCAATGCCTTTCCACCTTGCATATTGAGCATGTGAAGTACTTTGGATATGTACTCACTTGGAGACAAGTATATGCATCTTTCACTCCTATCGCGAGTAATGTGCATGCCAAGAACATGTTTGGCATCACCCAAATCCTTCATATCAAATTTCTGACTCAACTTCTTTTTGAGAATTGAGAAGTCATAAGAGGACCACAGCAATCAACATATCATCAACATAAATCAGTTTTCACATCCATTTGGACTAGCCCTAAGTCCTCCATTGAAACAAATCCAAGCAACCTGCATAGGATAGTCATCTTGACCAGTGGAGAGAAGATTTCCTCGAAATCAGCACCACGTTGTTGCTTTAAACCCTTTGCAACAAGTTGAGCTTTATACTTTGGAGAAGCACTATCTGATGTGAATTTTAGCTTATATACCCATGTACATGGCAAAGCTTTCTTTGGCAACCTGCACACTTGGTTTTCATGCCCTTTCTACACAAAGCCATGGGGCTGAAAAACATACACTTCTTCATTCAAGTCACCATTCAAAATAGAAGTTTTAATGTTCAACTGATGTACATTCCAACCATGGTGAGCTGCAAGTGCATAGATGCTACGAACATTAGTCATTCAAAAAGTAGGAGTAAAGGTCTCATCAAAATCAATGCCTCTTTGTTCAGCATAACCTTTTGCAATAAGCCTAGCCTTATACCTATCAATTGTTCCATCAGGATTACGCTTCAGGCTGTATACCCACTTAGTGCCAATGGTTTTCTTGACAAGAGGCAAGTCACATAAAGACCACGTACCATTCTTCATTATAACATCATATTCAGATTGCATAGCAGCCATCCAATTTTCTGAATTTTGTGCTTCATCAAATGAAACAGGCTCATTCTCATCACAAAGAATGGAGGCAGCCATAGCATTGCAATTTGATGCAAAAGAGGCATTATGAGACCCTGAACGAGTATAATATGATAGAGATGTATTTAATTTGCTATCACACAAAGTTTGCACAAGCCATTTTGGCATAGTTTTTGCCTCCTCAATATCATCTCCCTCCTCAACAAGTGCATCATGTAAATCTGCATTAGAAATGGAATGATCTGCATCATCACATGAAACCTGAAAAGGCTAAGGAGTTGCCTCCTTAGGACCAGCACTACACTATCCACTTATAAAAAGAGGAAGCAAAGTGTCATACATGTTTTTGGAGCTAACTGATGTCTCCTTAATTACATGAAAGTAATGGCTCAATAGCATCTTCCACAAAAACAACATCACGGCTAACCAAAATGTGTTGAGTATGTGGATGATATAGACGATAGCCTTTGCTTTCAGGAACGTACCGAACAAAAATACATTTCACTGCTTTATCATCCAACTTCTTGCAATGTTGTTCAGGCACTAATGCATATGCCAGACAACCAAAAACAGGCAGGTGAGCAAAAGATGGCTTATGAACATGCCAAGCCTCATATGGAGTGATGGATTGCAATGATTTAGTGGGACATATGTTAGGTACATATGTTGCACACACAACGGCCTCAATCCCGAAACTATGTGGTAAAGCCTAACTTTTGACCATACACCTCGCCATCTCCATGAGTGACGTGTTCTTCCATTCAGCAACTCCATTTTTTTGAGGTGTATATGACATTGTACACTAATGTTTTATCACAGGTTTAGCCTGAAATGCATTAAAATCAGAAGACACATATTCCCCCCCAATCAGAATGGAGGGTGCCCATTTTACAGGTTGATAGATTTTCAGCCAAACTCAGAAATTGTTTAAAGCACATAAACACTTCGGACTTTGCTTTCAATGGATATACCCATGCATGCTTGGAAAACGCATCGATGAAATTCATGAAGTAAAGATAGTTCCCAAAAGAAGGCATCTGCATAGGACCATAGACATCACTATGAACAAGCTGCAACTTCTGAAGGTCTGCAATGTTCTATTGCATGGGCACATATGCCAAGATGATCTCCGCAGCAAAGAACCTCTCCTAACATAATGATAATGCACCTCAATGTGCTTAGTATGAGTATGGAACCTAGGGTTCCTCACAACTGCCAATGCACTCTGACTGTCATTGAAGATGGTAGTCACAGAAGACTGACCAACACCCAAATCAGCCATAAGGCATCTGAGCCACACACACTCAACAGTCACTGTGAAAACTGCCCTATACTTAGCCTCACAACTAGAAGTTGCCACAATAGGCTTCTTCTTGCTCAGCCAAGATATGCATGAGCTACCAAGCATGAATCAAACACCACTAGCAGACATGCGAGTGTCATAGAAACAAGCCCAATCACTATCAGAAAAAGCATGAAAATCTAGCAATAATGATCCCCCCTTCGAGTAAAACAACCCAAGTAGTCGGATACCACTCAAGTAGCAAAAGATGCACTTAATCGCCTTTCAATGCTTGACACCTGGGCAATGCATAAACCTCCTCATTTGTGAGACAACAAACTGAATATCTGGCCGAGTAATGCATAAGTAAATCAAGCATCCAATTGCTTGATGATAGAGAACAGCATCAAATGCATCTCCAACATCATGAAGACTAAATCATAAACATGTTTCCATAGGATTGCCAATAGGTTTACGGTCTTCAAGGCCAAAACATTGCAGTAATGTGTCAATATATTTTGTTTGACACAAATCCATTCCACCATCAACTTGCATAAAGTGCATGCCCAAATAGTGATGCAAATGCCCCAAATTAGACATCTCAAATGAGGCATGCAAATCAGCCTTAAAATCATCAATATGTGTGTCATGAGGACCACTGAGCAGCATGTCATCAACATACCCCACAATGATCAGAAGCACATCATTAGCGCGCTTGACATATAAGGTGTTTTCAATTGGACTGTTCTCAAAACCATGTGCAATCAGATAGGCATGTATCTTTTCATACCAAGCACGTGGTGATTGCTTTAAACCATATAATGCCTTCTTTAACATGCACACCTGGTTTTCATGCCCTTTCTGCACAAATCCATGGGGCTGAAAAACATACACTTCTTCATGCAAGTCACCATTCAGAAATGTTGTTTTAATATCCAACTATGTACATTCCAACCATGATGAACTGCAAGTGCACAGATGCTATGAACAATATTCATTCGGCAAGTAGGAGCAAAGGTTTCATCAAAATCAATGCCTCTTTCCTACACATAACCCTTTGCAACAAGCCTATCCTTATACCTATCAACGATATCATGAGGCTTACGCTTCAGCTTGTATACCCACTTAGTATCGATGGCCTTCTTGTCAGGAGGCAAGTCACATAAAGACCAAGTACCATTGTTCATTATAGCATCATAGTCAGATTGCATAGCAGCCATCCAATTTTCTAAATTTTATGCTTCATCAAATGAAACAAGCTCATTCTCAGCACATAGACTAGATGCAGCCATAGCATAGCAATCTGATGCAAAAGAGGCACTATGAGAGCCTGAATGAGCACGATGTGACAGAGGTGCATCTAATTTGTTTTCATGCAAAGTCTGCACAAGCCGTTTTGGTATAATTTTTGCCTCCTCAATATCAGCTCTCTCATCAACAAGTGCATCATGTAAATCTGCATTAGAAATGGAATGATCTGCATCATCACATGAAACCTGCAAAGGCTTAGAAGTTTCCTCATAAGGACCAACAGTAGACTAACCACTTGTAAAAAGAGGCAACAAAGTATCATACATGTCTTTGGAGCTAACAGATGTCTCCTTAGTACATGAAAGCAATGGCTGAATAGCATCTTCCACAAAAACAACATCATGGCTAACCAGAATGTGTTTAGTCTATGGATGATACAGACGATAGCCTTTACTCTCATAACTATACCCAATAAAAATACATTTTAGTCCATTTTTTTGTGATGTTATTCGGGCACTAATGCATATGCTAGACAACCAAAAACATGCACATGAGCAACAAATGGCTTGCGATCATGACAAGCCTCATATGGAGTGATAGAGTGCAGCGCTTTAATGAGACACCTGTTAAGTACATATGTTGCACACATGACAACCTCAAGCCTGAAACTATGTGGTAAAGCTTGATTCTTGACCATACACCTCGCTATCTCCATGAGTGACTTGTTCTTTCGTTCAACAACTCCATTCTGTTGAGGTGTATATGGCACTATACAATGATGTTTTATCCCACGTTCAACCAAAAATGCATTAAAGTTAGAAGACATATATTCCCCCCCTCGGTCAGAACGGAGGGTGCCCATTTTACATGCTGACATATTTTCAGCCAAAACCAAAAAATTTTTCAAGCACATGAACACTTTGTACTTTGCCTTCAATGGATATACCCATGCATGCCTGGAAAAATCATTGATGAAAGTCATGAAGTAAAGATAATTTCTGAAAGAAGGTATCTACATAGGACTAGACACGTCACTATGTACAAGCTACAATTTTTGAGTAGACCAAATTGAACCATCTTTTGGAAATGAGGAACGTTGCATTTTGCCCAAAATACAGCCTTCACATACATGTTTATGAGGTGCCTCAAGTTTGGGCAAAGAGAACACCATTTCAGATTTCTACAGGTGTAGCAAACTAGCAAAATTCAGATGACCAAAGTGTGCATGCCAAAGCTTTGCATCTGACATAGCCTGAGAATCATGTACTACTCATGTTGAATCCTTCACAGATCTTTCATAGTCTATGAGCTTATATAGCCCACAACATAAAATGCTAGAAGCAATAATCACATTGCCATTTGAGAGATCATGAATTGTACATCTGTCATCAACCAATTTCACAACCAAGCCAAGCTAATGTAGAAACTCATAACAGATTTTTCTTGATCCCTGGCACAAATAAAGCATCTAACAAAGTGAAAGAACTACCATCAGCAGTAGTCAAAATGATCTTACCAACTCCCATGATAGGTTAACAGGAGTTGTTGGCACATGTGATAGTATTCCCTGTAGGGGCAAGCTGGAGTGAAGTGAAGAAACTACGTTGCAAGGTAATATGTTTGGTTGCCCCACTGTCAAAATACCAAACATCTGAGTGTGACGTAGACATGCATTGCTCATGAGAAGATGGGTCAAAACTGCAAACAATAGTAAACACCCATTGTTGACCTAAGTACCAACTTAGGGACTTGTGGAGAAAGAGACTATACCTCAATCCCCCTCAAGTGCATATAGTGGGGATTCACGCTTTTAAATATCAATCTGATGAGTATATAAACCTAGCCGAGTGTATGAGGACATGCAATCATGTGATGATCAATGCAAATGAACTACTCAAAGAGTGCAAACAAGGCAAATACTAATCCAAACAAACTTCAACTATCGGTCATGGTGTCACGATACTTGGTGCAGCAGCCGTCAGTAATTTGGACTTTTCTCTCAGCTCCAAACTCCAAATATAGCAAATAGATATGTGTTTTGAAGCTCTCGAGAAGACGCATCCAATGCCGGGGTTTACTCAATTATGACACTCCTACTTCAAGTTATGAGAAAAATACTGGGTCGCGGGAAAACCTTCCTACACTTCAGCACTTCTACACTTCGCACGCATCTTACCTACAACAAACAAACACTCTCATGGATAGACAACACTTCCTAACACTCTTTCCAAGCAATACACATGCATACAAGCTCACAAAGAAGAAGATACAGAGTGAAGAGGACACAAATTCGAATTTCTATGCTCTCTATTTTCACAATGGCAAAAAGTCTTTACAAAGAGTCACAAATTGACTTATATACTTGTGCCCTAAAAATGGTCCTTTCACACAAGAGATCGGCACTTTATTCACTAAAAGACTAATTTCCTACTATGTTACATGGGTAAGTTTCTAATCTTCTGTGGGGATGCATGTAGAGGACTCCTCTAGTGCATTTACAACGGAAAATATATTACAAGAGTGGTTATGATACAAAGATATGATGTCCAAATCGGAAAAATTTTGGGGCCCGTCTTTTTCTCTGCTTTGTGTTCTCTTTAGCTCTGCAACACTCTCCCCCTCTTCATCTCTGTTGTCCCTTGACAGGATTTACTTCTTGTCTTCAGTTTGTTGTCTGCACGCAACCCTTGCTCAGTTTTACCTGTTTATAAAACAGGTCTTCAGTTTTGATGGCCTCTTCTTAATTCTTGTTTTACATACTCTGGGCCTGATACATTTGTCTTTCTTGTTCTTTTCTTTTGCTCGCCCGCAACCCTTGGAGTTTGACTGACTACCTGATAGTCGTAGTCTAATTCACCTATAACCTCATTAATTCTGGGTTGCTGTGTTAAGTCGGGTTGCCACGCACGCTGTGGAGGTGATCGCAATCCGGGTGGATCGGGTCCGGTCGTGGCACACACAGGGTGTATGAAGCTAATGAATGTTGGAAGGTTTAAAGATGTGAAGGTGAAATTAATGTTGAGTATGGAGAAGAGAGAGATGTTGAAATAATTATGGGAATGAGAATGTAGGTGTGCAAGTTAGATTGATGACATGAATGATAAGAATGAAAGAGAACCATACACACGAATCAAATTTGGAAGGAAGAATGGTCCATTGGAGGAGCTTCTTAAACACTTCCTAATTCTAATCCATATGTATAGCCTTCTTTGGATGATATGTATGCATGATGAGAATAGATGGAATCCTTACACATAAATCAGTTTCGAAAGGAAGAATGGTCCAATATTGGAGCTTCTTATACACTTTCAGAAACTAATAAATATGTATGGATTTGTATGGATTATATGCATGCAAGTGAATTATGATGATGGATTTTACTCACAAGCTCAAAGAAACATCCTCACTGGTTCAACGCAATACTGCGGAGCCTTCTCACACATAGAAGAAATAGAAGACATGTAAAAATACTTAAGAGACTGAGAGAGGTGACAAGAGACAAGTGACAAGTGACATGAATTAAAAGAATTTGAATTAAGTTACATGTAAAAGATCGTCGTGTACGTCATGCTAAGCAGTCTACTGATCAAAGGTGGTTCCGACCCTCAAACCATGACAGTTCAACCGAATGTCACACGTAAGAAGGTGAGTTCCACTCCAGTGACCCTATGTCTGTCTAGGCTTGTAACGTCTAACTAAAGAAGTCTAAGACTCATTAAAATCAGCTCTAACTCACTCACACGCTCCACCGAGGGTGAGTCAAGATAGAGATGCTGGTTTCAAGAGCCTATCCTAGATTGGAGTTCTAACTTAAATTTGAAACTAGGTTCTATACTCATACTAGCTCACCTTGGATCCTCACTCGCTCAACCGAGGGTGATCGTCTCAAGGAAACCGTAAGCTAGCATGAGCCCTATGGATGCCTAACAATGATGCTCTAGGAGTTTGGAGGGGGATTTATATAGTTTTTTGGATGAATTTGGGCCCTTGGATCTAGAGAAATCAACTCTCAACTCTAGGATCACTACTTTTGATTACAACCATTTGATTAATCAAATCAATGGCTTGGAATTGTTCTTTCTATCAAATCTAGTGTAAAGGAGTGAAATTTAGGCGCCCTCATTCTCCACCATTGGATCTGGGGATGATCTGGACCGTCGGATCAGTGCTGACATCAATTCGGATAAGATAAGCCACTATTTTTGGAGAAACACTGCATTATTGATCTTTGATTGTAAAAAAGGTCTTCTTTTATGGAAAAAATTCGTGGATCCTCCTTCCTTTATGCTTTAGTGCATCTCCACCCTTGAATAGGAGCTCATCTTGACCGTTCACCATGGTTCAATCATATTTTGACATGTGGCAGCCCTTCAAGCCTTCAATTTTCTTATTCTAGAAAACTGCAGTGACCTTGAAAATTGGAATTTGTGCTCTTTGACCCTCCAAAAAGGCTTTGATGAAGATGAAACTTTGTAGGGCTATGTTTCCAAAGATCTCCTTCAGGAATATACAGAAAAAACTCCCATCTGAATCTCCCTTGTACAAGTTTGACTACATTTGGAAGCTTGCAAGGTGGCATTAAGGTGTCTAGGAAGCTCGGATAGCCTTGAAACTTTATACAAATATGTAGCCACATATGGTCTTTATACATGCCAAACCATATGGCTAACATAAATGTCTATACAAGAATTTGTAGGGTCAAACTAGAAAAAATACATTTTTTACAAAATGAACATAGCATATCAATGTGCTACCAAATCCATTTTCTGCTGAAATTTGGGCTATAGACTGCCTTTGACAATCTTTACAAGTATATGGATTTTCATCTAATTTGGTGACAATGAAATTTTTGCCCTAATTTCCCAACTTTGACCAGCTTTGACCAACTTTGACCGCTACCATGGACTTTCTTGATTTCTTTGAAACTTTGTATGTGACCTTCCTTTGACATCCTTGATGCATCCTGGACTTCTCGGGGAATTCTGGCTACCTTCACCAAATATGTTTTTTGTAGGCCTTCACAAGTGAGAGAGGAGAGAAAATCTCGACGACATTCGCCCCCACTAAACCTGCGATTCCTCCGGAAGAGCCACTCTAGCATCTGTGAAAAACAAAATGTTCCAGGCATCAAATTCTTTTATAGGCAACATAAGAAACATGGAAGGAAAATTGATTATATGCATGAATCAGTAGGTAACGTGACATGAAGCAAAATTTGCATGAAAGAAAGAATTGAAACAGGCAACATGAATATGCATGAACAAATAGGCAACATATATGCAAATGAACAAGCAACATTGGCAACAAGAAAGAAGAAAAACAAGCATCAATATGAAGTGGAAGTGGATGTATTGAGTCGTTTTAAGCATCAGTTCCTCTCATCTTGAAGAAAATTTTGTACCTTTTTCATAAAGCAATCTACCTTAAATATGATTATAAACAAAGATTTAGGATTTTCAAGAGACATCTTTCATCTTTAGCTTATTTTAGATCAACTCCTTTCCTACATAAATATGAATATGCTCTTTCTCTAATAACATGCAAGGAAATCTAACTAAACTCCACTAATGCATAAATCTGCCTATATAGCCCGTGATTTATTCTACTATGCCTCTTTATCCTCCTTTGGCTTGCTCTTTTTTTTTTTTTTTTTGATGATGATGATGATTCGGCAACTTTATGGTTACGATCACTTTTTTTGGGGTGGAAGAAAGTGTAAACTTCTTGGTAACATGTAGCAACTTTTTTTTTTTTTTTTTTTGATGACGGGGAAAAATTAAACCCCGATACAAGGTACAACCATTTTTGATGACGGAGAACAGTCGTTTAAACTCCGATACAAGTGTTGTGAGATGGACTAAGGATGTAGAAACATGCAGTAGCAGGAGCTAGGATTTCAACAATTATGCTTTCGATACACGATACATATGCATGTTTATATATGAAAGTCTTGTCACCAAAATAAACCTCCAAATCTACATGCCCTATCTTTCCACAATCCTAAATTATAAACAATTTCTTGGTAGATAAGTTACTACTTAAGATAAAATTTTACACAAGTAGAGAAATCATCATTTGCCTTTTTTGACTCAAGTGATGTGGATATGCAATGTGATGCAAAGACTGAAAAAAACATGCATGAAACAAGCATGGAAAAAAAATAGAATGAACTTGAAAAAAAACAAAGCAACATGAACTTGAAAAATTAATGATGTTTTTTTTTTTTTTTTTAATAACATGGATACTCCTGTTTATGAATCGGCCTCATTGTTGTCATCTTCTCCAATGTCCTCATCCAAAATGTACTCGTCATTATCACGCTTCTTGAATAACTTTATCCTTTTACCTGCAATCAAAGTTTTTAGTGCAACACCATTTAATTCACAAAGAGCATACGTACCATTGTTGTTGACTTTTGATACAATGTATGGCCCAAACCACCGTTGAGTGAGTTTTTTGCGTGCATCATATTGAGAGTCAAATGTACTATCATAAATGAGCACCCAATCTCCTACTTCAATTGGCTTAGGACGCAATCGATGAGTTTTATCAAAATAATGCTTGTTCTTCATTCTAGATTCTCTTAATTTTTCAACAGCATCATCAAGTCTTAATTTACCTTGTTCTAACTGTTTAATACGCAAACTCAAAAAATCATCAGTAGACATGTTTTCATACCAAGGCAAATTTGACCATGCAGAAATATGAGACTGAATTGGAAACAATGGTTTTTGACAGTACATGAGTTCAGCAGGCATATATCCAGTAGTACGTGTGCATGTCATTCTATCTGCCCAAAGTGCAAAAGGTAAGAATTTAGGCCATTGTTTGATGTCACCGTTACATGCTTTAGATATGGCTTTCACAAAAGGTGGATGCCCTCTCTCTATTTTACCATTGGCCTCTGGGTTATATGCAGTAGTGAGAGACAAACGAATACCGTGACGCTCAAAGAACTCTTTAGCTTCTCTCGCATTTAACTCTCCACGGTCGGCAACTACTTTCTCTATGTACCCAAAGCGACTTATGACATCTTCAAGCAAGAATTTGCAAACATTGTAAGTGGTCTTAGATCGTAGTGCACGTCCCTCTACATGATTAGTTAAGTCTTCTCTTGCAAGTACAATGTAACGCATTTTGTCGATACCTTTAGGCATAGTTACAAGATCTACTACCCACTTGTAGTGAATACAAGGTGGATAAGTAGGATGCAACGGATCTCTATGTTTGACTGATGAATGAAGTTGACAAGTAGAACATGTAGAAACATAGCTACTAATGTCAACATACATCCTAGGCCAATAATAGGTACTTCTAATTTTTTCATATGTTCCAAAAAATCCTTTATGACCTCCCCATAATGTCTCATGCATTTCCTTCATTACTTGCAATTGAAGACCTCTCTTTCCTAGGACTCGTTGTGGATTCTTAACCTTACCCTTAGCATGTCTCCAAAGATAACCATTACATAGGAAAAAGTTATAAGCTCGTTTCCTAATGTTACGGAATCTATTCGTAGTCCAGCTAGGTAATGGTTGTAGTGTACTGAGATACTTTCCTATGTCTCTCCATTCATCTTCATACTCAGACTCATGAAATTTCTCATACTCATATATATGTGGAACATAGTCAACTAAATTCACATTCTTTATTAGATCACTTTCAAGATCATCATCAAATCTAGCTCTCGATAACATATCAGCAACTGAGTTTGACTTACCTGAAATATGAACTAACTCAGGATTTATGAACTTAATATATGAGATCCATCTAAGCATGGCTATATCAGGAGATGAACAATTGGCTATCATTCCAATGAGAGGCAAACAATCAGTCTCAACTTTGACATTTGCACCAATGAAATATTCTTTGTCTGTTTTCAAAGCTGTTACCATACCCCATAGTTCTCGTTTGATCTGTGGATATTTTCGTTGTGTTTCATGTAGAATTTTGGCACCAAACCTAATTGCATATCTATTCCCTTCACTATCATCTTGACTTATGACCCAACCTATACCAATAGGACTAGTATCAACAGTCAATATAATAGGTTTGTTAGCAGAATAGTCTACACGCTTAAGGATGGGAGCTTCAAGCAATAATTTCTTCAATTTACGCATAGCTTGAGTGTGTTTGTCAGTCCAAATAAATTTTCGTTTCTTCCTCAACAAGTCATAAAGACAATCAGCAACATGAGCAAAGTGAGGGATCCAAATAACATAAAAGATGCAAGCACCAAGAAATCTACGTACCTCACTCACGTTGTTACATGTTTCAGAAATCTTGCTAATGGCATCAACTTTTTGTGGGTATGGCTTTCGACCATAATGGCCACATAAATGTCCAACAATAAGTACCTCGTTGACACCAAAAACAGATTTCTCTATGGAAAATGTGAGACCTACCTCTTCAAATCGTTGAAATATTCTTTCACAATCAGAGATATGGTCAAGAACAAATTTACGACATCCAGATGAATCTAAAGTAATGTCCTTTACACGTTCCTCACTCCCTTTAATTGGAATATCATCAATGAATGGCATAGTTATATGAGGGATAAAATCATGTAAGACCATATTCATAGCACTCATCATATGAGCCACAGAATTAGTCGCTCCTTGAGGTAAAGTACACATTCGCACTAAGCCTAAAGGAGTTTTCATTGTGGTTATGTCACGACTATCAATTGCTAATTGGAATTGGTCATATCCAGAATATAGATCACCCATTGAATAGATAGAATGTCCTGAAAATGATTCAGCAAACTCATCTACAATGGGTCCTGTTCCTACATTCCTTATGGTGACTTTATTGACAGGTTGGAGATCTTGAATAAAACGTAGTTTCCCATTCTTTTTAGGCACAGTGAACCATCTGTTTGAGTAAGGTGCAAAAGATGGCTCTAAAATTCTCATGTTTATCTTCTCCTTAAGTAGTTTCATTAGCTCAGGTAAGTGAGCCTTTGGAACAGGTATAGGACGAAGATTCCATGGAATATGTGGAATAGTAAAGATTATCATGGGTGCAACTAGCTTAGGATCTACACAACCAATCTCATGAGGATACATAGTAAAGGCTTTTCCATGGCTCCGTATAACTCTCTCAAATTTATCTCTCTCTGCTGGCAAAAGAAAGTCATCATCTCTACCAATTTTCACCTGTTTGATTGTCTCATCCGTGAATGTATGTCCTATGTTTTTCTTATCCCGAAGAATTGGATCATTTTTCACATCAATAATTTTTTCATTACTTCCTTGAGGTAATGGTTGAGCTATGGGTTTGATTTTTTTGTCTACAGTTTTGTACTTTGTTTCAACTAAGGCATCATGTGTTTGGTTAAATTTTGAGCACTTGTCAACATTGAGAGCATACTCTTGGATTAGAGCATACTCATCAAGGGAAGAAATAAGAATAATATGGGAATTAGAATTTTGTTGAAGACATAACTCTAACTCCTCAAGAGTAGAGAAACAATGAGATATCTCAATCACATGCTCAATGTTCTCATCATGTTCCATGATTTTGTTGTTTTTATAATTTTTTTGGGTTTTTTGGATAAAAGACTTGGACAATTGACTCTTATGAAGAAAATCTAATCTAGAATGTGGAAAACAAAGTGACAAACTATTGTACATGTTGGTTGGATGCGAGATGTCAAACCAATATCCACTGTTGTCCCGCTCAACAATGGATTCTATCCGAAATTTTGATCATATGTAGCTCCAAACATGAATCGAGGTGCACAATCACTACAAGCATGCTCATGACCCTGAGTAACAATAGGTTTCTTTCTAATTGACAATCGATTCCTAGGATGATTCACTCCTACTGTCATGACTTGAAGTGATTGCATTCCATCCTTAGACTTAAATCTAGCATAGGTAGACCCATCATCCATGGCTTTAGTTTCCATACGACTCTCACAAATAAAGGGTTGACCTAAGAGAACTTCATAGGAGCAATTATCTTGAATAAAAAAGTGAAACTCTTCTGTGATTCCTCCTATGGATATGGGCACACTAGCACAAGCTCCATACAGGGTACCTACACCATTATCTGCAGTTCTCATACGCCATCCACAATCTTTATCTATGGGCCATCGAAACTTATCATAGACTTCTCTTGAAATCACATTGATTTCGGAGCCGGAATCTACTAATGCATTTACAGTGATAGTGTTCTTATCATTTCCTATTTTAACATGCATCTCTGATGTATCTCTAGACCAAAATGTTCTTTTAAAGTGACTTTCAGGATTGTTTTCATGATTTTCATGGTCAGGTTGAATAGGTCCTAAGAAATTTTTATTAACATTTACTTCATCATCATCAAAGTCCTCTTCATCAGATTCATCAAAGTTTAAGGCTTCATTCATAGCTTGATCTTGATCTAGAGAATCTTGCATCTCAGTATCTAGATTAAGTGGAAACCTCTTCCTTTTAATTAGTCCGATAAAGTTATCTTTAAAAACAGGCTTTGCAATAGAGAAAACTTGTTCTAAAGACATAGTCACTTGACTCTTAAGCAAAATGTCATCTAAAATTTCCATAGGATCTATTTTTCTCTCAATTTCTGAAATCAAGATGGCTTTAGGTTTTCTCTTTGGTTTCTTTTGTTTTTGCTCAGGATCTTGTTTTTGTTCATGTTCTCGTGTTTGGTCTTCAGTTTGTTTTGATTGTTCTGGTTTATCTAAAGGCTTTGGTTCTGTTTTTCTTTGCTTTGTCTTCTTCCCTTTTTGTTTCTCCTCTTGTTTTTGTTCATTGGGTTCTGATTCTTGTTTTTTATCTTTAGATTGTGATGTTTCTCCTTGCTCTATGATTGTTTCTATTCCCTCTAAGGTTTGTTTTCGAGTCACTCTTCTTTCACTAGGCTCAGCTTCATCTCTTTTTCGTTTTTCTTCTACATTGGATATGTGAGAAATAAGAGATTGATCTTCTATCGGTGACTCCCAAGCCGTTATTCTCCTAATCTCATCCCGTGCTCTTACTAAAGCCTCTATGGAAAAATCACCTTCCTTTGTGGGTTTACTTGATTCTACTTGTTGTTCATCAAGAGCTTCTAGTTTCACTCCTCTAGTTCCTACATCCATTATGGTTATATTTTCATAATGTTTTTTCATTCCTCCCTTACCATAATTTCCTTGCAAAGGTAGCCTAGATCGATAGTCACAGATTTTCTTGTCTATGTCTATTACTAGTCGTTGCTCCTTAGCATCCTTCAATAGTTCGCAATCTCTCAAAAAGTGCTCTAACGAATCACACCAAGGACACCTACGAGGGCCACGCACAAAACCATTTTGATTTTGAGGATTTTGATTAACTTGTGGTGGGAAATTTTGAAATTGAGGATTTTGTTGATAAGGTATTGCTTGAACAGGATAATTAGGATTTTGAAAATGCAATTGATGTATTTGAGGAGCTTGGGGAGCAACATGTGGTACTTGAGGTGCAAGAGGAGCTTCCATATTATACGGTTGATGATTTTGAAAATTTTGATTTTGAGGATTTTGAAAAGCTATTTGAGAAGCTTGAGGATACAGGTTTTGATACATTTGAGGATTTTGCACATGAGGATGAGGATTTTGCATTGAAGGATTATGCATGGGAGGATTATGCATTGGAGGAACTTGATATGCTTGAGTAGGAGCTATTTGTGGATTTTGATTGGTAGCTATAACATGTTGATTAGGCTCTTGAAAAGTCATTGGGTTCATTTGATTTTGGAAAGTTTTGGTGTAATTAGATTGTAAAGCATCTATAGTCTTGGCCAAATTGGATTGTGTAGCAATAAGACTTTCCATTTGCTTAGTGAGAATATCCACTTGAGATTGTTCAACTACACTTTTATTTGGCTCTACTTTAAAACCTTGAGTAGGCTCCATCATTTGAGGAATAGGAGTAGAGTCAAAAAGCATAGCATGGGATTGTTCTCTAAATTGCTCCTTAATTTGTGGAAGGCTAGCTTGAGGCAGACTAGTTTGCTCATAAAGCATGGATTGTCTTTGATGTCTATGGGCTACAGCCTCTACTACTTTACGCACTTTTTGCCAATTGTCAATAAGACCATAGCGCTTATCTGGTTCTTCTAATCGCCGTTCAACTTCCCTACGAGTTTCAGGATGAAGAAGCTTAAGAAAATTGATCACAAGATCAGGTTCCAAAGTTATCTTATCCTCATCAGGAAGTTGTTCATAGTGTCTAATATACTCATTTTGTAAGTGAGGAATAGAGCTACTAGGCTTTGGAGAATTGACCCATCGTAAGAATCCATCTCGATTATGTTGGCTATAATCTTCAAGATAGAATTCTTTGAGCATCTCCTTTCTAAAATCACTCCAAGGAAGACTATCATATTGAGTGACACGGTTTATGATAGAGCTATCAACAATTCGTTCAAAGAATGATATCAAAAGATCTTCAGGAAGACCAAAAATCATAGCTTGCTCTTCAAACAAATCTAAGTAGCTTGTGATGTTGATGCCATTGAATTTTCCCTTCTCTCTCAACATAGAAGAGACTATTCTTTGGCCTTGTTTCTCAACAATAAGGGATTTGAATCCTTCCTCCATCTTATGTGAATAAGCAAGTGATGCACGATGTTCTAGATCTCTCACAAATGTGTTTACTTCGCGACGAAGATGTGCACGATACTGTGAGAAATCCAGTGCAACACTCAAGAATGATAATGATGATATGATGAGGATGAAAAATATGAAACAAAGGATATGGATCACAACCTCCCAACAAGATCAGAAGCAAATACCACGAAGCGTTTCACGTCGGGTTCAAATGTGGAGGTGATCGCAATCCGGGTGGATCGGGTCTGGCCGTGGCACACACAGGGTGTATGAAGCTAATGAATGTTGGAAGGTTTAAGGACATGAAAGTGAAAAGTATGGAGAAGAGAGAGATGTTGAAATGATTATGGGAATAGGAATGTAGGAGTGCAAGTTAGATTTATGAACATGAATGATAAGAATGAAAGAGAACCATACATACGAATGAAATTTGGAAGGAAGAATGGTCCATTGAAGGAGCTTCTTAAACACTTCCTAATTCCAAACCATATGCATAGTCTTCTTTGGATGATATGTATGCATGACGAGAATAGATGGAACCCTTACACATAAACCAGTTTCGAAAGGAAGAATGGTCCAATATTGGAGCTTCTTATACACTTTCAAAAACTAATCAATATGTATGGGTATGTATGGATTATATGCATGCAAGTGAATTATGATGATAGAGTTTACTCACAAGCTCAAAGAAACATCCTCACTGGTTCAACGCAATACTGCGGAGCCTTCTCACACATAGAAGAAATAGAAGACATGTAAAAATACTTAAGAGACTGAGAGAGGAGACAAGAGACAAGTGACAAGTGACATGAATTAAAAGGATTTGAATTAAGATACATGTATAAGATCGTCGTGGTACGTCAAGCTAGGCAGTCTACTGATCAAAGGTGGTTCCGACCCTCAAACCATGACAGTTCAACCGAATGTCACACGTAAGAAGGTGAGTTCCACTCCAGTGACCCTATGTATATCTAGGCTCGTAACATCTAACTAAAGAAGTCTAAGACTCATTAAAATCAGCTCTAAATCACTCACACGCTCCACCGAGGGTGAGTCGAGATAGAGATGCTGGTTTCAAGAGCCTATCCTAGATTGGAGTTCTAACTTAAATTTGAAACTAGGTTCTATACTCATACTAGCTCACCTTGGATCCTCACTCGCTCAACCGAGGGTGATCGTCTCAAGGAAACCGTAAGCTAGCATGAGCCCTATGGATGCCTAACAATGATGCTCTAGGAGTTTGGAGGGGGGTTTATATAGTTTTTTGGATGAATTTGGGCCCTTGGATCTAGAGAAATCAACTCTCAACTCTAGGATCACTACTTTTGATTACAACCATTTGATTAATCAAATCAATGGCTTGGAATTGTTATTTCTATCAAATCTAGTGTAAAGGAGTGAAATTTAGGCGCCCTCATTCTCCACCATTGGATCTGGGGATGATCTGGACCGTCGGATCAGTGCTGATATCAATTCGGATAAGATAAGCCACTATTTTTGGAGAAACACTGCATTATTGATCTTTGATTGTAAAAAAGGTCTTCTTTTATGGAAAAAATTCGTGGATCCTCCTTCCTTTATGCTTTAGTGCATCTCCACCCTTGAATAGGAGCTCATCTTGACCGTTCACCATGGTTCAATCATATTTTGACATGTGGCAGCCCTTCAAGCCTTCAATTTTCTTATTCTAGAAAACTGCAGTGACCTTGAAAACTGGAATTTGTGCTCTTTGACCCTCCAAAAAGGCTTTGATGAAGATGAAACTTTGTAGGGCTATGTTTCCAAAGATCTCCTTCAGGAATATACAGAAAAAACTCCCATCTGAATCTCCCTTGTACAAGTTTGACTACATTTGGAAGCTTGCAAGGTGGCATTAAGGTGTCTAGGAAGCTCAGATAGCCTTGAAACTTTATACAAATATGTAGCCACATATGGTCTTTATACATGCCAAACCATATGGCTAACATAAATGTCTATACAAGAATTTGTAGGGTCAAACTAGAAAAAATACATTTTTTACAAAATGAACATAGCATATCAATGTGCTACCAAATCCATTTTCTGCTGAAATTTGGGCTATAGACTGCCTTTGACAATCTTTACAAGTATATGGATTTTCATCTAATTTGGTGACAATGAAATTTTTGCCCTAATTTCCCAACTTTGACTAGCTTTGACCAACTTTGACCGCTACCATGGACTTTCTTGATTTCTTTGAAACTTTGTATGTGACCTTCCTTTGACATCCTTGATGCATCCTGGACTTCTCGGGGAATTCTGGCTACCTTCACCAAATATGTTTTTTGTAGGCCTTCACAAGTGAGAGAGGAGAGAAAATCTCGACGACAACGCCACCAGTGGAAGGTATGAAGGTAAGGTGCTACAGTCTTCGATCTGGACCTGCCAAAGATCAAGAGGTTGTAACACCCTTTTGGGGTGTGTCCTTTCTTTGGTGTGTGCGCTGGGTGTTGCGCCCCTGCGGGGCTTCTTGCAGAGATATATCTTCAGATATTCCTTTTTATTGAAGCTTCTTTCGTTGTCTTCTTCTTTTCTTCCTTTTACTTGGTTCTCCCTCAACACTGCCCCCCTCCTCGACTATGTCGTCCCCGACAGGCTTTGACGAGCGACGGGCATATGTTCTATAGATTTTTTGCTCTATTTAATTAAGCAAATTGGCTTCACGTATCATTAATTGTTTTCACTGTTCTGCCTTTATGCCGTCATTGGGTGGCTGTCTATGATCTGCGAAGAAGCTAACTTCGTATGCCACTAATCTGGCATTCAAATTAGAGGACATCTTTAAAAATACTTCTGAATCAATCTCAAAAAATCCTGTAAAGAATGCTTCTTCGAAAGTTTGCATATATACACTTAGCAAGAACATCAATCTGGAATAATAAGCCATTATTGTTGGGCGGCTAGGCATAAAATGAGGATCTCTGTACCTTGATTAATACCAATGAAGTTCAAAAATGTATAGGCCGCATGCTTGAAGACCTTCAAAACTGTAAGTTTCATACTGAGTATTTTATTTGTCATTTTGACAGTTAGGTCGGGTACTGTCGCATAATTTTGCAGCCAAAATTCGATGGTTTTGACCATATAATCTTCCGTTGGCAAATAGTTATGTGACGGGCTTGGAAGCAGCGGATAATTCAGCCACTGTTTATTTATGGTGCCATTTCTTTGCAAGTCCAAAAAATCTCTAGTATTCCTTCTCCGTGGTATAGGACAAAATGAAGGGTTTACCTGTAATAAATATGGTGCTGCTTGCCAATGCACCCGTAGTGTGGGATGTTTCTCCAAAAACTTTCTTCGCCAAATAGGTTGTGCAGCTTCGAATTCTTCTTGGCTGTATGCGAATGTGTCCTGTTTAAAATTTAGCTGCTCATCTGGACTTTTCTTTGTGATCTTCTTTATATTGTCTTGTTTTCTCTTTCAATAATCCGTACGGAATGTTGAAAGGCTTCATGATCTTCTCCAAGTCTTTACCTTTGATCTTGGCCTCTTTCATTACTTTAATGACTTCATTTTCTCAAAATTCTCCGTCAATCGAGACACCACTAGTGCCTGTTCCTTCTGACTTATTTCTGCAGTGTATGGCATTGGATGATCATCATGTATATCCGCCATCTGCTCATGTATTGGAGAATTATAGATCGGGGGAGATAGAGGACATACCTCTACCTCGTCAGTAGGATTTTCTTTTGCTGGCACTACTGGTGTCCCAATCACTGCGTTCTGATTGATTTGAAGTTCTAATCGCTCTATGCGTTCAGTCTTTTCTTTATTTTCTTGCATGGCTGCTCTGAGTGCTTCCTTTGCTGCAAGCAATTCATTTCCGATTTCAATGACATTGTCCATGTTTTCACTGTAGCTTGCTGCAAGTTTCCCATGCGTTGTATTCAACTGCTTTTTTAATTCATTTATTTCTTGATTGTACTTCCCTTCTGATTCTTCTCTCACTGTGCGCTCTTGTCTCAGCAAATCTGCATGTTGTGCTAGCTGATCCCTTAATTCTTTTTCTTTGGTTTCGGATAATTCCTGTTGCTCAATAGGTTGATCATATAATAATGATTTCATCAATTCTTTATTCCGGCTTCTTAAGGTGTCATTCTCTTCCATGTATAACTTTAGGTGTGTCTCCAGTAGAGTGCTTCTAGTCTTCATTCTTTCTTTGTCAGCTTCGCTTGCATCATGTAATCTTTGTAATTCCGCGAGCTGTGCTTGCAGTTGGTGATGCTGAGAGATTAATGTGTCATATTGCGTTTTTGCTTCGAGCAACTCAGTGCTTTTGGCCGCTATCTCTTTTTGTGCCTGGATTAGTTGTGATGACAGTTGTTCGCTCATTATCTGGAATTGACTTTTTTCTCTCATGGCCTTATCATAATCTGCATCTATGTCCATCATCTGTTGTTGGGTATCCATAGCCGTCTGAATCATTTGCTTGACTATAGGCTTCAGCTGAGAGACATCCACATTAAGCCATGTTGTTGGTATACTCGGTTCTTCGCCGGTTGTGACATCCTTGCCCTGTGCCACATGTAGCGTAGTGTCATGGGGCTGCCTAATCTGGAGCTAGATCTTGGGCTCAGCCACCATGTTCTCTTTGTTTCCTTGAGGTGTATCATCTGGTACCTCAATCACAATTTGTTCCTTGTTTTGTACTAGCTCCAAATCCACGTTCACTGGAGTTTGTAGTTCCTCCTTGATAGGTGGTTTTGCATATGTAACACTGGTTGGAGCTTCCTTGATGCTGATCTTTGTAGTATCATTCAATTGAATGACATGCTCCGGTTCATTGGAATCTTCTACATTCTTTTCCTTTTCTTCGTGGTGGTCCGGTGTCACTTCGATTTGATTTGTCTCTGTCCATTCGTCTTCATGAGTTTCTGTCCTTGTGTCAGTGTCTAGAGTATCTTTTTCAGGACTGGATTCTGTATTGGAACTAGAATCATCTATGCCCAGTTCTTTGTATCTTCATGGCTGTTTCGGGGTTTGTGCTAGACTCCATGCTTGTGTCTCTTGACTTGCTTGCCTATAATGATGACCCTAGACATTCAAATTTACTTGCCCTTGCATGTACTGATGTGTCTCTTCTAGGGCGGCAGAGAGATCTCTTTTAGTAATAGGCATTTGAGCTCTCGTAATTGTTGGAAGAACATGTGTCCGCTTTGATTGGGGTGTAGCTTGGGCTTCTTCCTCTCTTAGACGCTTTGTACCCCTCATGGGTTTCTGTGAACTGGTTCCTGCTTCTTCAATAACAACCACTACTTTCTTTTTCTTGGGGACCGTAGCGGATTTATCATATTTGGCTAGCCCTTCTGAGGTTGGCATCTCACGTAAATAGTTTTTCATGTCAAGAGCTTCGTATATAAGTAACATCAAAGTTGAACTCCCATTGAGAAACTTCTTTTGGCCCCACTTCTTTTGGGCTTCAAATAATCTTTCTTGGACATAGCCTGTCATATTTACTTTATTTCCCACTTGTCTCATTGCATGAGAGAGTAGTTGAACGACAATCTTTTGTGGTGTTGTATATTTGTGCATACTTGGGAAACAAAAATGTTGGTGCGCCAGGCGGACAGCATCTTCAATATCCGTCCTGTTGATATCCAAAAATGACCTCTTTTTAGGATCATGACATTCCTCTTTGACATTAGTGATTCCATCTTGATTCCATCCGAAAGGCTCTGTTGATTAATTCATGTGTGAATTGAATAGTTTTCCAAGTCCCTACTTTATCCAATACTCGTGCTTCTGGAACTGATATCTTCGTTGCTGCAGGCTGCAGTGTATTCATTACTTGTGTACACCTTTGAAAATCTGGTATGTAAATTGGCAAGTTGAGAAATGCTTCTAGGCCTGCCTGTATCCATACATCTTCGATATGCGGTAATCCTTGTATTATAGTTTTGAACTCCTGCGACATGATAGGAAAATAGTGATCCCTATCCATGATCTTGATAGTTGCCATGAAAATGAGGCCTGACACTGGTTGGTCATCCCGAAACCAATGCCCTCTTACTTTCGTGATCGATTCCATTGGAAGAAGCTGGACCTCTTCCTCTTGCGTAGCTTTGGAATTAGTAGATGCCATCTGCACTCAATATAGAGTATGAATTAGTGGCCATCTATTATCAGAAATCCTCCTTTATTTGTTTGGCATAAGCTTGACATTGCTCTGAGTGAATGGTGTCGTCCCTTTCCCGTGGGTGTGAGAAAGGTAATACCTAGATTTTTTCCAAAATTTTTATAGGTTTTTTTTTTTATGTTTTCATCTGAAAAGAAAAACAGAAAGGTTAGACCATAGCCGAAGCGGTTATTATTTTTAGAGTGATTTTCATAATGTATGTACAAGTGCTCTCCTATTTCCCAAGAGGAAAATGTGCTCGACTATCCTGAAATAGAAGGAATATGTGCCGAATGCTTGGCCTTGTAATGTGGCCCTATCATGCATACTTTGGGTCCTGACATCTCCATATGTGTGCAACTAGAAGTAATTGTATGATGCATGCAGTCTGTCCTGTCTTTCGGCACCCAAATTTGCTTCATTCTGTTGGGGTGTAGTGTATTCTCCACCTTTTTTATTAATGTTGTTCTTCTCCTGTATTACGTCTGCTCTATCTGTTTTGTGAATCTCGAATTGGCTTGTGTTACGTTTGCAGACTCCTTCTTTTTCTTGCTGCTTCTCTTCTTTGGCTGTTTTGCCTTAAGACCATATTGGTTCTTCTTATGCTGAGGTTCATCATCTCGGTTTAGTGTTTTTGGAGCACATGATTTAGGAATCCATATTTGTACTCGATCTGGTTGAGCGGCTACTACTTTCTTTGGAATCCATATCCTAGCACTTCGTTGTTGACTTTGGCGCTCCAATTGATTTGCTTTCCTATTTGATTGGTTGCTCTGATGTCGATAGTGCTTCTGTCATCGAAGATATTCCTTCGCTTGATCCTTCCTGATCCACGCTTGGTCGGTGTATGGAATAGGGTATATTTTAATAGGTACAAACTTTGGATTATTCAGAGGACCAGACACTCTTGTGCATGGTGCTTCACTGAGGTTGGCTTCAGATTGATTGACACTCTTGTGACTTGCTAGACTAGAAGATGGTATGCAAACAGAATTCAATGTGTCCTCACATGAAGTACTTGACGAAGGGGTTTCTATAGTGCTATTGAGCATACACTCCTGACTTTGTTCATTGGAATGAACTTTTGGCTCTATACTATTGCCTTTGATTGGTCGTTCGTCTAACAAACAGAATACCTCACGATTTCCTATCCTGGCTCAGATGTACCCTAAAGCCAATTGAATGGTCACCTCATATTCGTAAATCCAGTCTTGACCTAACACCACATCTTTGAGTAAATCTTGATCACGACACACTAATAGCTTCTGTTCCATAGTGTTGTTGCCAAGATGTAGAGGTAAGGTGATCTCATCTATGCATTGAGTAATTGTTCCTCCTATTCCTATCAATTGTGCCATCGATGGACGTAATTCCTTTTTGAGTTTCTGAGTCAAAGAAAGGTTGATACAGCTTATTGCGGCTCCTATGTCAATGAGAGCATCCACCAAGTGGTACTCTGTTTTACCTGCTCCCAAATTCAAATATGGTTGTGTTCTCTGGGGACCTAGGTTTTTAGCGGCTCTAAAATTAGCCATTGGGATGAGTTCTTCTCCTAGTCGATATCTCTCATCTCGCTCTCTCATCCACTCTTTCCGTTTCTTTATTCGTTCTAGTGCTTCTTGTCTCGCTTCTTCTCGTATTCTTTCCTCTTCAATACGTCTATTCTTGCCCTTGATTAATCGAGACATTGTTTCTTCAGTCAACGGTTCTAGATATTTTTTCACTCGACATCCATTGATATAGTTTGGTAATACTTCCCCATCTATGGTTGCTAAGCTGATGGCTCCACTTGTCGATATGCGATTGATGATTAATGGGCCATATCCTCTCTTTTGCAACTTCTTAGCGTGTTGTTTCAAGGTATATACCAAGACTAAATCTCCTTCCTTCAAATTTTTGTCCTTAATGTGAGCATCATAGTAGGCTTTCTGTCGCCGTTTAGCAGCATAAATGCCTGCTACTGCTTGTAACCTAGTTTCGTGAAGCTTTTCTATTTGATCCAATTGAGCTGATAGTTCATGTCCCATCCACTCGTAAGTGGTTGCTACTCTAAGAGTGGGAATTAAGAAATCAATTGGCAAAATAGCATTTTGTCCATATACTAAGTTAAAAGGAGTAGTGCCTATGACGGTTTTGTAGGCTACACGAAATGCCCATAAAGCATGATGTAATTGCTTATCCCAATCAGATCTACCATTGTTAACAATCTTTGTGAGAACCGTACACAAAATTTTATTCGAACTTTCGGCTTGTCCATTGGCTTGTGGGTGATAGGGAGCTGATTTCTTATGAATTACCAAGAATTCATTCAGTAAGGCTTCTATAACTTCGTTCAGAAAGTGCGTACCTCTATCACTTACAATTTCTATAGGTAATCCAAATCTAGTGAAAACGTTCTCAAAGAGAAACTTGGCCGTAGTTCTTGCATCATTTTTCTTGGTTGCTTTGGCTTCTACCCATTTGGTCAGATAGTCTGTGGCTACAATTATATATTCGGCATGGGATCCTTTTGTTGGTGGGCTAATCGGTCCTATGAAGTCTATCCCCCATTTAGTGAAAGCTCTGGCACTCATCATGGGTCTCAGTGGCATCTCATCTCTTTTAATTGGATATTTTGTCAGTTGACAAGTATCACATCGTTGCACATATGTCATGGCATCTTGATGTAGAGTTGGCCACCACATTCCAGCAAAGAGGATCATTTTTGCTGTTTTATCTACAGAGAAGTGCCCTCCTGCAGCTCCCGTATGTGCCATCTCTAAAATAGCAAGATATTCGTCTTCATGAATGCACATTCGTAATCGATTATCTCTCCCTCGCTTGAAAAGTTGTTTTCCTATAATGGCATAATCCTTGCTTTGTTCTACAAGTGCACGTTTCCTTGCTATAGTGGCTCCTTCTGGGTATTCTTGGGTCTTTGAGAACTTTACCAAGGGCATGCTCCATCTTGGTGCTATTGTGGAATAGCATAGAGTGGAGTTCTCATCTAGGTTTTGTTCTTGACAAGTTTGGCATGCCGACACATAGTTGTGTGCATCCCTTTGCATGGTAGGCCAATATATACCTAATCTCTTCAGAGTTTGCCATGTTCCGTTTGCATTCAAATGCGTTTTCCATTTATTTACATGTGCTTTCTGAAGCCACATTTCTTGTTCTTCTTCTTCTACACATCTCATTAGCAATCCACTTGAATCTTGGTGATACAAACTTCCTGCAATGATATGAAGGTTTTTAGTCTTCCACAGGTCTTGGGTTCGGTTTGGTGTGATCCCATCTTTAGGTCCATGTGTGAGTATAGGGATCAACTTTTCTGCCCATTGGGGACATACTTCCAAGTTAAAAAGGTATGTATCTGGCAGATCATTGGGTACTCCTATGGTTGGTTCTCCATGGGTCATTCTAGATAAGTGATCTGCTCTTATGTGGGTATTTCCTTTCTTGATTACTACCTCAAAATCAAATTCCATTAACAATAAAAACCATTGTACTAGTCTTCCGGTATTGCAAGGTTTGTTGACTAAGTACAGCAGGGCTTGATGATCAATGAAGAATTTGAATTTGTTTGCCAACAGGTAATGTCTGAATTTTTTTACTGCGTACACCATCCCTAGGCCTTCTCTCTCAGTGGTGGTATAATTGCGTTCCGCTTGATTTAATTGTCTACTGGCATAGGCTATAGGGTGGTCTAGCTTTCCTGTATCTGCAGGTTGAGCTAAGATGCAACCAATGGCAAACTTGGAAGCATCCACATGAATGTGAAATGGCTTATTCCAGTTAGGTACTCGAAGGATTGGTGCTGAACTCAATCGATTCTTTAACTCGTTAAAGGCTCTCTCACATTCTTCAGTCCAATTAAATTGCGTCAATAGTGCATAGAGAGGTCTAGCAATTATGGCATACATATGTATAAATCTTCGATAATACCCACAATGTCCCATAAATGCTTGAACTTCTTTAGCAGTCTTGGGTCTTGGTAAATTCAGAATTACTTTGATTTTGTCTTCATTAGTTGAAATTCCATTTTTAGAGACAATATGTCCTAAGATTTTTCCTTGTCTAACCATGAAGTCACATTTTTCTGGATTGAGGCATACTCGATATTGTCGACACTTAACAAAGATCTTTTCTAGTTCAGGGATGTGCTCTGATCGTATAGCGGAATAAGTACAAAGATCGTCTACATATACCTCCATACTTTTTCTCAAGAATTCTTTGAATACATGGCACATCAATCTTTGGAAGGTGGCTGGGGCATTCGTTAGACCAAAAGGCATGACTCTAAAGGCGTATACTCCCCATTCAGTTGCCAAAGCGGTTTTGTGTTGGTCCTCAGGAGCAATGGCTACCTGATTATACCCTGAAAAGCCATCCAAAGAGCTATAAACTTCCTTCCCTGCCACTCTTTCCAACAGATGATCCGTAATTGGTAATGGGTAACTATCCCTTATGGTCGCGGCATTTACTTTCTTCATATTGATGCATACTCTTAACTTCCCATTCTTTTTCGGTACAACCACCAAAGGTGACACCCATTCCGTGTGTTCAATCTCATATATGAATCAGCATCTAACAACTTATCTATCTCCTCCTTTATCTTTGCTGAATACACATCATTGTATGTATACGGTCTTCGTTTAGAAGGTTTGGCTTCGGATGTCATGGGGATTCTATGGGCACATATAGATGGATCTACTCCCTTCAAGTCCTTATAGGTCCAGGCAAAGACATCCCGATATTCCCTTATGAGGCGTATTAACTCTTGTTCTTCCTCCATTGAGACATCATGTCCTATGAAAGTACATCGTTCTTCTCCTTCCTCTAAGGTCACTACTATTTTCTTGGTTTGTTCTTTATTGTCATAAGCTATTCGTGGCTGTGCCTCTCTTTTTGGCATTTGAATAGCAATTTTTCTCTCTTCTACTTCATATTTTCTGAAGTGAGCTGGCACTTCAAACTGATCTTGTGGCTTGTTTTCTTCACCTTCTGGCTCTTTATCTAACTCGATCTCTTCTTCCCGTGTAGGTTCTTGGTTGTTTTCGTTAGCTGTGATGCTTATTTTTTTATTTTCCTCCTCAGGTTCCATAGGTTCTGGCTCCATCTCAATGCTCTCATAGTCCTCCTTCCATTCTTTCTCTATCACTTCTCCTTCTTCAGCCTCCTGAAGGACTACTACATAGAGACTAACATCATATCCTTCTTCATCAATACATTCATTCATAGTTATTACTTCTTCGTTCACACATACATCGAGAGTCGCTAAAATCTCCATCCAACCATGAGGTTCAAACTCTTCATCCAGAAAGACTTGAGGCATGTAAGATAGATCTTGCACAGACCTGGCTACACCTTGCCTTTGTTGCCATCACTTTCTCCTATCCTCTTCCTTTTTGGCAGATTGGCATATCCATAGATGAGTGTCCTCGTTCATCCAAGATTGGTCACTGGAACCTATGCTATAATTGACTGATCGTCTTCTTCCTTATGAATTTGATTCCATTGTAAGGGGGGAACATCTTGATATGTATAAGTGTGGAGATTTATTCTCGTGGTGGTTCCTTCATGTTGTAGATATACAGCATCTTTTCCCCAATCTTGCACAACCTTTAGCTATCTCATGAAAGGTCTTCCAAGTATCATTTCATAATTTCTCGCCCTTTCAAATTGACATATTGCTAAGGTGTGTTCAAATTCAACTCCGCATGTGGTGAAAACTACTCGTTCCAATAATCCCAAGGGTCTTTCTGTGTGTCCGTCAGCCATTTGTATCTTCATTCGCGTTGGTCATAAAGCTGGTTTTCCCCATTTCTCCCAGATTTCTCTAGTGGCAATGCCTACACCAGCTCCTGAATCTAAGATGGCTTTGGTTGTATAACCCTTAAAAGTAATTGGAAGGCAAGTGTTTCCTTCCTCTCCCTCACTAAAATCTCCTACCTTATCCACCAGGATCTTTACTGTGTTTGCTTCATCAGCTATCTCTTTCTCTTCCGTCTAGATCTCCAATTGACTGATTAATTTCTCCTTTAAATGTGGTTTCACCTTCAACAGTTCTTCTAAGGTTAGGGTGCAAGGGATTTTGACCTTTCTAAGGTGTTGTATGATATCCGATGTTTGGACTGATGGGTTCGGTTCCTTTTTCCTTATTGAGAGGATACAATATAGTTCTGAATTATGTTCGTACTCTCATGTGTAGTTTGGTAAATCCTTTACTCCGTCATCTCCTTTGTCACTTGGATCCACTGGTAAAATTTCTTCTGAATTTAATTCAGGTATTGAACCCTCTATTTCATTTTCTGCTTCTAGTTCTTCAAAGGGTGGTTCAATTCCTTCCACTTTCTTCCATCTGTCCTCTTGGACTCTTGCCCACAAATCTTTAGGCCATTCCCCTTCTACTTCGGGAACAATGGATCCTTCTCTTTTATCCTCACAATAATTGCCATTCTGTGTCTTACTCAGTTCATTGTTTCCATGGTCATTAATGATGACGCACTCTTGGAATTCTCTTTCGGAAATTCGGGTATTGGGTAATGGCAAATCTGGTTTTTCTAGGGTCTATTGGGCAACTTCTATTAATTTTTTGCAGATCTCCAAACTTTCTTTCTCTAGGTCACCTCTAGGATATTCCCTTTCATGTTGTTCTATGGTAGGTCCTGCTCTTATTCGTGCCTTGTATGCTTGAATCCACATGGCTGATTCTTCAGGCATGGGATTTGCTAAGACTGATCCATCCTCTTCTTTTTTATGCTTTTCATTTTTGTTTTCTTCTTCATTTTTCTGTTCCTCTTTTGGGTTTTGTTCGTTCTTCTCATTTTCCTGCTTCTGCAATAACTTCTTTTCTTTTATCCTATCTCTACGGTTCTTCCATCTTTGAGTTCTTTTACTTACAGCACTTTTTTCAGGCTCTTCCGAGTCTTCAACTCTCTGAGGTGTGGGTGTATTCATCTCTAGGTCACTTTGATTGTGCTTTTTAGGTTTTTCTGGGATCTCTCTAGCTTTGGCTCTTCTTATCGCCTTCAATGGTACAGTGTATTCCTTATTACTCCCTGATGACTCAATAAAATCTATTACATTGATTTGCACGTTGGATGTAACCTTCTTGGGATTCTTGGGACAGTCCCTGAAAAGATGTTCCTTACCACAATCACTACAGTAGCCTTCCCAGACTCGTTGTGGTGGTGGTGGGTTTGGCAATGTGCATTCTCTAATATAGTGATCACCTCCACATCTGTAGCATGGTCCTCTGGGCACAAGCGGTCTGTTCATGGGTCGGGGTGGTATGGTTGCTCTAGGGGCTGTGTACATTAGTGACACATAGTCCTGCTCATATCCGTATGAACTATCTGGTACTTCCATGCCATAGGCATATGGTTCGTACAATTGTCCATATTCTATTATAGAACTTTCATAATTGGAATATGCTCCTTGACTATGGTCGTAAGATGAGTCATATGGTTCATTACTAGCCAATGGTGTGGCTGGGACTATTGCTCTTTCTAGGTTTTCTTCCGGTTGAGCTATCTTGACTGGGACAACGTTCTGAGGATGGGGTGGTTGTTGTCCTAGTACTGGTTGTGGTTGGGTGTATCCTTGATACGCATATGGTCGTGGCACTGGTGCCTGCTGTTGATAGGTAGGGTACCTCCGTGCTTCACCTCCTTGCTCTCTCTGGGGGTATCCATAAGGTCTCATGTATGGCTGTGCTGGTCTCACTTGCCTATTGTAAGGGCAATTTTCTGTGCTGTGATTGGTATATTTTTGTTCTATACTGCAATATTGTAGAGGTCCTGGGACAGTGGGTCTATTATAAGCATAAGCAGGTGGTGGGACTACTCCCCTAGTACACAAGTGAGAAGGATGATCACCTCCGCACTGCATGCATCTTTTGAGCATGGGCACTCTCATAGGGTTACTGGGATAGTTCCTCTGTCCTTGAACGTTCAGCTTCTTTGCTACCAAATCGGCTATTTCCTCCACATTGTTTTTAGGGATTTATGTGCTACTGGCCGAATCTTCACTTTTCAAACTACCTTGAGGTATTTTCAAATCTTCTGCTAGGTTGTCCTCTAGGTCTATACATTCCTTCATGCATTCTTGCAAAGTTTGAACTCTCTTTACATATACCAAAGATCTCAAAGATCCGTTCAATAATCCTTCCAAAAATAATGACACCATTTTATTTTGGGTAGGTCTCTCTTCTACTAGGCATCTGTCCACATACTGCTTGAATCTTCTTGCTGCCAATCTCACTGATTATGTAGGGGCTTGCTTAAAGCTATGGATCAATGATGAAGAGTTGTTTTTAATTCCCGACTTAGTGAACTCCTCAATCATTTCTTGATAGACTTGTTCCATGTTTTGAAAATTATTAGGGTCCAATGGCTGAAACCATGCTAATGCAGTGTCTGACAATGTAAGACCAAAGGACTCATATTGGATCAAGAAATCTTCTACTTGTTTGGCTCTGATTACTTGTTTGAATTCAGCTATATGATTGTAAGGTTCACTAGAGCCATCATAGTGGTTTCTCATGCATTTGGCAACTTGAATTGGCCTTAATCTTCTTCCTGCTTTGGGCGGTCTAGGCATTACTGGGAAAATTGGTCTTCCTATGGGTATGTCTGGTCCTCTTGCTACAGACGGTCTGACTGGAGCAAGAATTACATGTCTTGGGTCAACAGTTAGGTGAGGTCGGTAATTAGGATTGTTTGCAGGCATTGCAAACTACACATGTGGTCTGACCGGAATTTGGGTTTGTTGTGTTTGTTGTGTTTGGCCCGACTGCTGATATGAATCATTCTGAGATGTTCCAAGTGGGTTTCTCGAAGTAGTGGCTTGGTTCCTAGGGGGGAATACTGGGATATTCTGATATTTCAACTCGGCTCTCTCTAATTCTGTTAAGAGCCAGTATCTTCTCTGATTCTTGTCCAAATATGTGATGATGGTGAGGAAATCAGGATCCTGTAACTCATAGATGGTAACCGGATTAGGGGCAGTTTCCCATATTGAGGAATGAGCTCTAAGCAGATGCTCCAATCCATTAATCAAGTATACATCCATTAAGGATTCATCTTGGGGAATCAGATCTCCTCTCCAGACTCTAGCAACAGTAGATCTCCCTCTAGGTGTAGCTACTTGCTCTTCATTCCCTCCTCCATTTAAGTTTGAAGCATTATTTTCTTCAAAATGTTCATTAGTGTTTTCTGGGTGCTCCGTGTCAACATACTGGATATCTCTTTTGTCCATGTAAAATCCTCCTACATACTTGACTGCTGGCCTAGGCACTATGTAAGCCTCTGAAGCCCTCTTTAACCTGGCCACTGATCTGTTTAGACCATCCAAATAAATAGGGATCTCATTTTGGTTGGTGTTCACGTACTCCAAGGAAGTCCTGTACTCTCCCTCAATGATTGACATCATGCCAATCATGGGTACTGTGTTCTGCATATCCTCTGAAGCCATGGGAATTTCTTCCTCTGACTCACTGGAGGTCTCCGAGTAATGTGAACGGCTACTTGGTTCGGCTACACTACCTACAGAAGAGATTACACTTCTTCGGCTTCCTAGGGTTCTTTCGGATCTCAGGTTCATCCACTTCACAACTCTGATCCGTCCTAGCTAACCTCTAGCTTCTGGAACTCTTCACTATGGATTAGAATTCCAGAAAAATTTTAGCTGGGAATTGACTCAAAATGAAATTTTCTAGCCACGATACTTGACTTCTAAGATGCACGATACTCGATCTTCAGACCCAAACGATACACGATATTTGATCCCAAATGATATACGATACTTCAACACAGATGATACACGATCTCTGGATGCCCACGATACACGATACTTCAACCAAACGATAAATGATACTTTGCAAGTATCGCGATCTTTGAGCCACGATACACGATACCTGGGTTAAAACAATACTTGACACACGATACACGATCTCTGATAGGTATCGCGATGGCTGTATGAACGATACACGATACTTGGACTATAACGATACACGATACTTGTCAAGTATCGCGATCTTCCTAAGACGATACACGATACTTGGACAATAACGATACCCGGTATTTGGTTCAAACGATACACGATACTTCTCAAGTATCGCGATCGATAGATCACAATACACGATACACGGTAGGTATCGTGATCGGTGACAGCACGATACACGATCTTTGCTAAGTATCGCGATCCTTGGAATGCGATACACGATACCTGGGAAATATCACGATACTCAACCACAGGAGATCACGATACTTGCTAAGTATCACGATACTCGACCGTGGGAGAAAGCGATACTTGACCCTTTGCTAAATTTTTGAGAGATTTTTTAAGTTTTGATTCAATACACTTGTTTTACTAGTTCTTCTACCCTCTCCTCACTCTCTGTATCATTCAAGTCACACCTTTTCACCCCTGTAAGGCCTAAACGATACCTGACGCAGATCGTTTTTCTGCAAAATTTTGATTTCCTGAGAGTTTATGAGTAAGAGGTGAGTTTGCTTACTTTGATAGTTACTCTTCCCTCCTCTACAATCCTTTCTAACTCAATGTAGCTTCACAACTCTGCTCACGATCGCGATCTCTGCTCTCCAACTCTCACGATACTCGCTTTGCAACATTTGAAGTTCAGAAGACAAGTTTTTGGGTTTTTATACTTTTTGAAAAATTCTTCCTAGTTAAAAGGTTGAAAGAACAAAAGGAAAAAGAGAAAGGAATCTAGTCTAACTTCCTACTGCACCTATTCTACTCACTCCACACACTTCCCTAAACTAACAACTCACTACACATACTCCAAGAATGAGAAGTAAGTGCGGTTGAAAATGACTTACCAAAGAAGAGAAAATCACCACTCCTCCTCTTGCTTCAATGCAAAAAAGCTACTTACCATCACACGAATGCCTCGGTTTGATTCGACACTCCTCGGAAACGGTGCCAAAAAACGTGTTGACCTAAGTACCAACTTAGGGACTTGTGGAGAAAGAGACTATACCTCAATCCCCCTCAAGTGCATATAGTGGGGATTCACGCTTTTAAATATCAATCCGATGAGTATACAAACCTAGCCGAGTGTATGAGGACATGCAATCACATGATGATCAATGCAAATGAACTACTCAAAGAGTGCAAACAAGGCAAATACTAATCCAAACAAGCTTCAATTGTCGGTCATGGTGTCACGATACTTGGTGCAGTAGCCGTCAGTAATTTGGACATTTCTCTCAGCTCCAAACTCCAAATATAGCAAATAGATATGCGTTTCGAAGCTCTCAAGAAGACGCATCCAATGGTGGTGGTTTCACTCAATTCTGACACTCCTTCTTCAAGTTATGAGAAAAATACTGAGTCGTGGGAAAACCTTCCTACACTTCAGCACTTCCTACACTTCGCACGCATCTTACCTACAGCAAACAAACACTCTCATGGATAGAAAACACTTCCTAACACTCTTTCCAAGCAATACACATGCATACAAGCTCACAAAGAAGAAGATACAGAGTGAAGAGGACACAAATTCGAATTTCTGTGCTCTCTATTCTCACAATGGCAAAAAGTCTTTACAAAGAGTCACAAATTGAATTATATACTTGTGCCTTAAAAATGGTCCTTTCACACAAGAGACCGGCACTTTATTCACTAAAAGACTAATTTCCTACTATGTTACATGGGTAAGTTTCTAATCTTCTGTGGGGATGCATCTAGAGGACTCCTCTAGTGCATTTACAACGGAAAATATATTACAAGAGTGGTTATGATACAAAGATATGATGTCCAAATCGGAAAAATTTTGGGGCCCGTCTTTTTCTCTGCTTTGTGTTCTCTTTAGCTCTGCAACACCCATTCTTCATCCTGCACAAGATTAGGAGACTTTGTTTTCGGTATAGAGGCCTCTACAACAACCATTCTAGCCTCCTTTCTCTTTCCCTCTTTTGTAGCCAGTTTTGGACAGTTCTTTATGATATGATCATTTCCTTTATAGTAAGTGCAAAACAATTTTTGGTTTTTTTATTTCTTCTCACCTTTATCTTCCTTCGTTGAATGTGTAGCATTTGGAGATTTTTGCTTACTAATAGATGATCTCCATTTACCTTTGCCCTTCTAACTAGCAAGGAAAGCTTGATCTGCAACCTGCATAATAGACATGTTCTGCCTAGATTGATCTTCTTGCAACAGAACAGAAACTAACTCCTCAAATGACAAGGCATTTGGATTGCCTTTCATCATCAAACGAAGAGTAGAAGCAAAAATCTTATATAAATCAGGAAGACCATTCAAAACTATCTTCACAAGTGAGCTATCTAGTATAACCTCATCAGCAGAAATCAACTGATCTTTCAAATCCTTGATCTTTGTCAAAAAATTGTCCATAGAATCTCACTCTCCAACTGTTTTTGGAGGTAAGCAACACGAGCCTCATTCCCAGCATGGTAGAGTGTGGTAAATGTATCCCAAGCATCCTTAGTTGTTCTGCAACAACGAATGTGAGGAATAATGGCACATTTGATAGACAAAGCTATCAATGCATGTGCCTGGGCATCTCTGCCATCCCAACAAATTTGCTTTGCAGTAGGTGCAACAGAAACCACAACATGAACAAGAATATGCTGAATATCATAATCTTCAATACCTTCTGCATCACCTTCAGTACCTATAGTTGTAACAGTTGCAGGCGTGATAGGATGTTTTTCAACACCCTGCACAATGTTCCACAGTCCTTTTGTAACCAATACATGTCGCATCATATACGCCCATAATGGGTAGTTGGTACCATCCAACTTATCCTCAACAACCAACATACGAAATACATCACTGCTTTTAGCCATGGCCGGTGACTAAAATACCTTGATGCAGAAAATTGATTATATCTCAAAATGTTGAACAGAACTACTCAAATGAATTTCGCTAAATCTATAGCAGACTTTGAGATTCTTATACTGGCGAACCAAAATTGGTATATACCTTTGCCACAAAAAGAAGAAATAGCCTACATAAGCATTGTGATAGTGCATTTGGAGGTCGAAGCGAGCTCAAATCGTAATTTTAGCACCACATAGCAAAGTTATTTTGATCTCTAAAACAACCTGAGTATGCTCACCAAAATCCATGCGATTATGAGATTGCAACAAAAGAGGTGTCGATGATGCCCTAGATGAAGCGGGGACTTGCTCTCATACCAATTATTGGGTTAGATGTCTACGGAAGCACTCGAATAGCACAAGGAAGAAGAAGAAGCTTGGAGTACAACACACAATACTGAATGTATTACCACTAGAATGTACAAAGATAAGTAGCCCTTAGGGAAATTGGCGTATATACAAGCTGGGGGAAAAAACCTCCTAAAGAGGGAAAAAAGTGCCCCGGTAGTCCTAGTGTGTTCATACACATCACTACCTAAATATATCAACAAAAACTAACAAAATTTAGATGACCAAAGCGTGCACGCCAAAGATTTGCATCTGACATAGCCTAAGAATCATGTACTGCACATGCCGAATCATTCATAGATTTTTCATAGTCTATGAGCTTATACATTCCATGATATAAAATGCTAGAAGCAATAATGACATCGCCATTTGACAGACCATGAAATGTACATCTATCATCAACAGATTTCACAATCAAGCCAATCTTGGCTAAAGTTGAAACTGATAACAGATTCTTCTTGATCCCTGGCACAAATAAAGCATCTAACAATGTAAAAGAACTACCATCTGCAGTAGTCAGAATGATCTTATCAACTCCCATGACATGATAAGAGGAATTTTTGGCACATGTGACAGTATTCCCTATAGGGGCAGGCAGAAAGCTTGATCTACAACATGCATAATGGACCCCTTCTGCCTAGACTCATCTTCCTGCAATAGAACAGAGACTAACTCCTCAAATGTTAAGGCATTTGGATTGTCTTTCATCATCAAACAAAGAGTAGAAGCAAAACTCTGATATGAATCAAGAAGACTATTCAGAATAGTCTGCACAAGTGAACTGTCAAGAAAGACTTCATGAGTAGAAATCAATTGTTCCTTCAAATCTTTGATCTTTTTCAAAAAAATGTCCATGGAATCTCCTTCATTCATGTGCTCACTCTCTGACTGTTTTTGAAGGTAAGCAACATGAGCCTCATTCCTTGCCTAGCATAAAGTGGTAAGTGTATCCCAAGCATCCTTAGTTGTTCTACAAGACTTAATGTGAAGAATAATGGCACGTTTGACACACAAGGCTATCAATGCATGTGTCTCAGCATCTCTACCATCCCAACAAATTTCCTCTACAGTAGGTGCACCAAGAACTGCAGCACGAACACGAATGTGAAGAATATCATTATCTTCAACGTCATCTACATCACCTTCAGCAACTATGTTTGCAGGTGTAATAGGACATTTTTAACACCCTGCACAATATTCCATAGTCCTTTTGCAACCAATACATGATGCATCATATAAGCCCATAATGGATAATTGGTATCATCCAACTTATCCTCAATAGCCAACATATGGAATACATCACTACTTTTAGCCATGGCCACTGACTAAAATACACTGATGCAAAAAAATGATTGTATCTGAAAAAGTTGAATAGAACTACCATGACGAGCTCTTCTAAACCTATAGTAGACTTTGAGATGTTTATAGTGGCAAACCAAAACTGGTATACATCTTTGGCACAAAAAGATGAAATTGCTTGCATAAGCACTCGGATAGTGCATTTGGAGGCCAAAACAAGTTGTGACTAGAGGGGTGTTGATGATGCCCTAGATGAGTGTGCACACCGAATTTCGTGCGATTTTGAGATCGTGACCAAAGGGGTGTCGACGACACCCTAGATGAAGCGGCGACCTACTTTGATACCAATTGTTGGAGTCTAAGGTCTGCAGAAGCATGCAAATAGAAGAAGGAAGAAGAAGAAGCTTGGAGCACAACACACAATACTAAATGTATTACCACTAGAATGTACAAAGATAGGTAACCCATTAGGGCAATAGGGGTATATACAAGCTAGGGAAAAAAACCTCCTAAAGTGCCCCGGTGGTCTTAGTGTGTTCACACACATCAATACCTAAGTATATCAACAACTTCCAAGGTTGACATTTGCTTGTTTCAAGTTTCTCAATTTGATTATTGAATTCAGCCAGATCTTTTTTTTCTTAAGCTTTGGAACTCTTTTTCTAAGTTCTTCAAGTGTTATTGGTGCAAACGCAAACTAATACATTAGGGGGGAAAATGAACCCTCCTTGGGCCTTTTAGATTAAGGGCTGACTAGTGATGGACCAATGAGAAGAGGGTGGTGGCCACAGTCTAGTCCCTTAATCACATAGGCTAGGCATAGGCTTCTCTAGCTTTGGTGTGGTCAAAGGGGAGAAAACCACTCAGAATTCGTGGCTTCAGATATGTGAATGGTTTTGGAGAACTTTTAAATCAATTGCAACCCTTGGATTGGCTTAAGCATCCAAAGGATGAGGTTCAGTTGCAAAAGTCAAGGCTACTTTGAACATGAGCCCTTGGATTTGTATGATTTTTGAAGGCTTAGATCTCGTGCTTCTCCAAAAATGAACCATCCTATTACTACCCTTGGATTAGATATCCATTGGACGTTGCAGATTGAATTTGTTTCAAATTTGGCACCTTCAGATGTACACCGTTAGATTTTCTCTTCATCGAATGGTTGAAGATCAAGATTTTTATAGGATACGCGCCTTTTTTTGTTGAGTGTTGGATCATGGGATGCATTCAACAGCCAAAATTAATTGTGCAAAAATGGATCATCACCATTTTTGGTTGAGCATTAGATCTCCTTGGATCCAAGGGTCCAAAATTCTGCAGAAAATGACCAAGCCACTCACGTGAAATTCCCCAAATTCTCATGCATGTCAGTGCATTAAATTGAGCACTCCACAAATTTTTTTCTAGAGCATAGTGCCTTTGAATCTTGGCCATTCGATGGAAGCATCCAAGGACCCAAAAAAACTCTTTTTAGAAATTCAAACAAAATATTCTATCACACATTATTTTATTCAACAAGACCACTAGTGGTTTTCTATGCACCCTTAATCTCTAAGATTATGCTTTTTCAATTCCTAAAAATTAGGAATCCTTACAAGGCCCATGCAAGGTTCAATTTTTTCCCTAATGGTTACCTCCAACATTAGATCTCTTTTGATAAACTCTAAGTATTCTTGAGTTGATGAGGATTGAGTGCTCCTCCCTTATGAAAATCGTTGTCTAGCTTTCTTTGGTGAAGAAACCTTTGAAACATCATCTCTAGTATCAGCGTTGCTTTGTAATAGATGCCCTCTAAGCACGTAAAGATGTTATGATACCAACAATGGGATATTTGGAAACTCCCTATGCAAGTAGAAGCGTAATGTGACCTCCCAAGTTACACTCAAATAGATACTATTCGAAAGATCTGGTTATTTCTCAGACATTATGCAAAGAATTTCATATCTTTTGACCACTCCAAGTAGACTAAAAGAGATTTCAAATGAGACAAATCTCATCCAAAATGGATGCTCAAACATAAAATGGAAATATCTACAAAACAAGATACTTTTCCTACAATCTCACACACCTATCTAGAGACATACTTTCACTCGACAAATTAACTCACATAATGTGCAGAGGTGGATCTCGAGATTTAACCCAAATTTAGAAGACTATATTTTTATATACAACAAGATTAAAATCATATAGCAAATGAGTTGATACAATAGGGAGGACCAATAAATACAACTTAGAGGAATGGAAATAGTCACTACATACATATGCAATGAGATATTCTAACCCAAACTTGGGATGGAACCAAGTATGGGGCTTGCTTGCTCGACTTCCAAAACTCTACAAACACTCCAATACACAAAGAAAACACACAAGATCACCCAAAAGTCATGATACAAGCCTTATATATACAAAGCAAGTAGTTCCTACAATCCAGGAACACTTGTCCTAAAATTTCTCATGCTAACTTAGAGGACTTCATTGGACTTATTTGGAGAGTGGTTGAATGATTCCTTTTGATGAAATCTCATGAATTGAGTCCTTCATGCATTGGTCCACTTGTACAAATTATTTTGCCTACGGATTTGTACTTTGAAGCATAGCTTTTAACACCCAAGCACAACACAAAATATTACGTTTTTGTAAATAATACTTGATATATTTTGGTAGTGATGTGTCTTAACACACTTAGGCACCACCAAGGCACTTTTTTCCCTCTTTAGAAGGTTTTTTTTATCGTGACTTGTATATGCCTATAACCCTAATAGATCACTTACCTTTGTACATTCACTTGGTAATACAGTCAGCATTGTGTTTTTCTCCTACTCCTTATGAGACTATTTCCCAACCCTTATAGGTTTCAAATGATGGTGTAGGTTTGCATGATGCACTTATTGATGAGAGGATTGATATACAAGGGGGAAAAAAAAGAGATAGCAAATTAGATGCACCTAGTATTATCGTAAACATTCATTCCCTTGTAGTTCTTCCTATGCATCAGATTTTTATGCAATGGTTGTCTCTAGTCCTTATGATGAGAATGATCCTATTTCTTTTGAAGCACAAAATTTAGAAAAGTGGATGCATGGTATGCAATCAGAATATGATGGTATTATGAAGAATGGTACTTGGCCTTTATGTGATTTTCATCTAAGGAAAAAAGGCCCTTGGCACTAAATGGGTAAGTAAGCCTAATTGAACATTTGACAAGTACAAGGCTAGGCTTGTTGCTAAAGATTATGCTCAACAGCATGCATTTCACCATGGTTGGAACGTACATCAAGTGGACATTGAAACTACATTTTTGAATGGTGATTTACATGAAGAAGATTTTCTATTTCAGCCCCATGGTTTTTGTGCAAAAAAGGCATAAACATAAATAATGCAGGTTGAAAAAGGCATCCCTGAAGCAAAAACTCTTCATTTCTTTCTTCTCTAACGTCAATCAAATCTTTATCAATAGTTCAAGTTTTATCAATAGTTACAAGGTAGTAATATTCTCTAATGTTCAAGAATAATTGTTATATGTAGACAAAGAAAATTCTTCTCTCATATGTGATATATGCCATCTCAAAATTGACCACCTTTCTTGACTCTAATTAAAAATAATTTTCCTCCTCTTCATCTTATGTGGGCTCAATATTAATTATGGTATCATTAGATGTATTTGGAAGAAGGAATTAGGTATTCCTATATGTAATGAGTTAATAGAAATATGATAAAGATAAATCAAGAATGAAATAGGAATAGAAAAAAGATGGCAAGATTAATGATTTATTGGATAGTCTAAACATCTACCTATAGTATGAGATAGTTTCCTACATTTTCTTGCAATCTTAAACCTCCCCGAAGGATTTTCTCCAAACATTGGTGGATGAACCAACATAATGCCATTAAGAATAAAAAATTTCATCAATCAATTTCTTAAAAATTTTTAACTTTCTAGCTAAGAAATCCTTGCAAAACTTCAACTAAAGAAGAGTAATGGAAACTAGTGTTGAAGATGGTCATGAAATCTGGAAAGCAAGATCTCTCACTTTCTTGGACAATGTAGTCAAGAAGTCTTTTGTTGGTTGAAACAAAAACAATCTATGCCCTAGTTTCTTTCTTTCCATAGAAAAGAGATTAGAGAACATGAACAAACAATGCAAAGGAAGGAAATTTTATAAAAAAATCAAATAGTTCTATTTGTGTTGTCCACGAATCTCTAAAATGAAGGCAAAAGCAACATCGAAAGTGATCTAAATTACAACAAAATCAAGGGATAAATTCTCTTTATGGAAGAAAACCTACTTATAAAACTTTTCTAAAGGGAAGAAAACACAACGAACAATATGGGGGGGGGGGGGGGGGGGGGGGGCAACAAAAAAAGAACTTCAAATGTAGCATATTTACATCATCTCATTTTGTCTCCATGAAGCTTGAAATCGAATACAGAGCTTGGAAAAAAAGCTTTCCAAGTAAAAGAGTGAAATACAAGCTCCTCAATTTTAAATAGGAAAAAGGAACAAACATTGGATTTTTCAATGAATAAATACATACCAAAAAATGACACATGGCAAGCTACGTTGAGTAATGTGGCAATCAATAAGACCAATGATGTGATGACATTTGATAGTAGTAGTCACATTTCCCAAGTAGGTAATAAATAAGTGAACCATTTTCCAATGTTTAATTTGTCTTTTGTTTCTTCACTTCTTTTTGAGCTCTTGAAATTTTTTTCAGTTTTCATCCACTTCTTGGTCTACAGATTTCTTCTCATTTTCATTGTGTGATTATGGTATTATGTAAAGGTATGACCAAGTGATAGGATTTTTTTTCCCTTTTACCTCTCCTTGATTTTGTAAGCATGATTATGGCATCAAAAAGCCTCATACTTGTTTTCTAGACACAACTAAAAAAAAAAAAAAAAAAAAAAAATTGGAGGTCGAAAAGTGGCCTCATAAATTTTTTTTCAAACACCACCAAATGCCATGAAAATGGGGGTTCTAAGCCAATATGCTAAATAAAACCAAAATAAGAGAACATCGAACTTTCTATCTTTTTTTCACATGTTTTATATTCATCTAGTCCCATTATCCATCTTGTACCATTCAACTTTGTTTAAAACTTTATTATGGTGTAACATGGTTATACAATTGTTGTATAGATCATCTAAGTGATTTTCTATAGGCATGTGTACACAATGATTGGAGAAATTTATCAAAATGACTTTCATAACATCTTTTGACCTGATAGGATAGACCTAGACCTTTTCCAAAGTGTCATCTTTTAAAGTGATAAAGGAAAACGACTATATGAATGAGATAGAATGGATAAAAAAAGAACTAATATGTATGTTAGGCATATTCTTGGTATGTTTTTCATATTGTGAATACTCACAATATGAAAATTTTGAATCAAAGAACACAACTAGCAAAAATGAGAAAGATTTTCCATTCCATTATAAGAGAAAGATTCTCAAACCCATTATAAGACATGTCTTGAATGGCCATGCCACATAGTAATCATAGGCAACAACATACAAACATTGGATAAAGAGATCCAAATTTATTGCCTTCATAGAAATATATTTTCCTTTGATACAAAAGGATTGACCATTAAAATGACCTTATAACCATGTCATCAAATTCACAAACTAACATTAAACTTTGAAAGGTTGAGGTACATGATGCATAATGTGCATAGTGAACTTTGAGCCATTTGTGAATTGGGTGAGAATATATCCAATCCTAACCACATCACATTAATAAGGGTCTCTAAGCCTAATCGTTCTAGGAGACTCTTGTTCATAAGGATAAAACCATTCTATCTACATTGTCGAATGTAATGAAGCACTGAAGTCTAACAATCATGTATAAGAAATAGAGTCACTCATAAAACCCTAAGTAGGCATAATACTAGAAATGTTAATATGTTGACACCATCAAATATAGAATTAAGTTTCTCTACTTCATGGATGAGGAAAGAGGTACAAGTAGTTATTTAACATGCCTAACAATCTTATCTTTGCCTTTAGTGTTTTTTAAGACAACAAACATTCCTCAAGTGATGTTTGGTATCATACTAATGGCATTCAATGTTTCTTATGTGAGACCAACTTCTACCCTTATCACATTGGACATCTTTCTTTCTACTTTTTCTTCTACCATTACTGATTTTTTCCAATGAGAAGAGTGACAAACATGTGTAGCATCCATAGAGTTTTTGCAAAATCCTTCACTCAAAGGTGCTTCATAACTATGATTCTAGACTAGTTTTCCAACATGTGCACTATTGTTAAGGGTTCTAAAAAATTCACCCAATCATAGTGATCGAAAACACTGTATGTGCCCTTCATTCAAAGATCAAAGAGCTTCCTCATTAAGAAGAATTTCTTGAAAGCAATGTTGTTCTCATGCTCATGTGTGTTGCATAACACTTTTTTCATACTTGTTGTGAATTGTCACAATTTAACACAATGAATTATACATTATCCACTAGGTGCAAGAATATAGTTGACATAGCCATTTGGTCAAGCTAGTCCTAATAATCATTATCCATATTATAAGAATTTTTCATAAGTACACCTCATGGCTCCCTTACCGCCTCTTGATTAGTACATCCTTTCACAAAGCAAAATTGGAGCCATAAAAGTTCTGAATATCAAGTTGTTTCTCGCCTTGAATATTATAGTTCTTTGTTGAACTATTCATAACTCTTGTTTTAATAGACGTCTTACACATATCTAATGATAAAACATTGTAAACTATTTGGAAATCTAATAGAGATTTATAAGTAAAGCCAAATTGTGATAGAGGAGTTCTATGACTCAAATATGTTTAGACCAATTTTTTTGAAAGTTTTTGATAGATTTCCCCTAATGAAATAAACAAGAATGCCAAAAATGAGCAAGCACGTGATGAATAACTTTGTGCATTCAAAGATCAAAGAGCTTCCTCATTAAGTGGAATTTATTGGAAGTAATGGTGTTCTCATGTGTGTTGCATAATGCTTTTCCCATACTTGTTCTGAATTGCAACAATCTAACACAATGAAATGTACATTGTCCACTATGTGTAAGCATATAGTCATAGCCATTTGGTCAAACTATTCCTAACTATCCTTTTTCATATCAAAAGAACTCTTCTTAAGAACACCTCATGGCTCCCTTAGCTCCTCTTGATTAATATATGACATTCAATCCTTCAACAAAGAAAAATTGGAGCCATGAAATTTGTGAATATCAAGTTGTTCCTTTCCTTCAAAGACCCTCCTCAATATTTAGAGCATATGGTCAAGAAATCAAATAAATAAAAATCATAAATAAAATTTTATCAATCCATAAAGCGCATCAATTGTATTTGTATAGTGCCCATTGGTTGCATAGATCAAAATAAAAAATCTTACTAACCTTATCTAGTATGTATCTAAGACACATCTCCTATGGCAATGCTAGATATATATTCTATCTACATCATTGAAGAGACCCCAATATTTGAATGTTTCTCAGCTAAGAAAACCTAACCATGATCCTCTTCTATAAGATTTAAGCTTTCCAAAGTTTTGTTTAGGCTACATGAATGTACATAGGTGGTACTCAGCTTGCATGTGCAAGAATTTCACAAATAAATAAAATAAAAATAACTAGCCTCATATTTAATGTGAAATTATGTTGGAATGCTCTCAATCTATGAAACAAAAAAGTAAAAGAAAGTGATCCATGGACCAATAGATCTCTAAACACAATGTCATTCATTCCTTAGTAATCAATTGAGCACAACTTAGTGATAAGAAACTAGGAGTTAAGCAAACTCTATGAAGATGGTTTTGGGATGGATGACCTCTTTAAAAGGCTTTCCTTTGTAATCCTCATCAATAAGCTCCTCTCTCACATGCAACCAATGGCATCAATGGTAATAAGGATAACAAGGAAATGACAAGATAATCTCAAGGTCTACACATTGGTCTTTACTTTATTTTTCACTTTGGATTAGTGGAAAGTAGCAAGTTACACTAAGTGCAACAAAATCACGTTGACATTGCATAGTGTGTGCACATTCAAAATTTCTAATATGAATGGAGAGGACTTTTTGCGTTACACATTGTGCTATCCTCTTGCCATTTCTTAATGGATCTTCCCAACATGTTGCATATACATGCAATGGAGTAAAACACTAAGTAGGGCATACAAAAATGTAAGTCTCAAAATACATGGTCACACTAGAACGTGTGGTTGATAAGACCACAATGTGTAGTTAACTGTTGCCATGTTTATTAGGGCAACAACTATTTCAAAATAGCCATTGACTTTTCAACCTTCCATATGGACAAATGGAAACAAGATCTAATGAAATCGAGAGCGAAAATTCATCTTGATCCAATTTCTTCAAGCATGGAGCAAGCATAATGAAATTCACCATGTGCTCTTATTGACAACACAAGTGATTATGTGCTTATCTTAGTAGAACACAACGATAAAACATTTTGAGGTGAGAATCTCAACACAGGTGATTATGTGCTTATCTTAGTAGAACACAATGCTAAATCATTTTGACCTGAGGTCATATTGACTCACCAATATGAGACCAAAAAAAATCCATTGATGAATGGAAACCATCCAACTTGGATAACATTGTGTGACTATACTTGGAGGCATCATATTACAAAATTTAGCTCTAATGTGTATGTAAATTCCTTCATCACATTATAAAGATTTATATTTATAGCTCTCTAGACCTAGGTCAAGTATACCCCTCTTTAAGAAATTCTTTGTGATGCTAGTAGAAGATATGTTGACTAATAATCAGACCCAATCTTGTATAAAGTTAGTACATCTTGATCTTTCTGATGAATTGCTTACCCTTTGCTTTGGAAGGATATTCCTACTTGTTAATCCAACATAATAGTAGAACGATGTAGCATTATTCCATTGGATCAAGAATGACGCTTTCAATCAAAATTTAAGGTGTGGCATAAGAAGGTTGACATGGAACAGGCAGAAAAATATAAGAAAGTGTACACTGATCAAAAAAATATATAATGTTGATAGAACTCCAGAGCCATTGCAAAGAGCATGGCATTAAAAGAAAGCTCATCATACCTTTTATACCTCAACAAAATGGTATTGTACATCTATTCTTGGCCTCTGTGTGTGTGTGTGTGTGTGTGTGTGTGTGTGTGTGTGTGTGTGTGTGTGTGTGCGCGCGCGCGCACGCACGTGTGTGTGCACGCACTATTCTTAGCATCTATGTACATGTGTGTGTGTGTGTGTGTGTGTGTGTGTGGTGTGTGTGTGTGTGTGTGTGTGTGTGTGTGTGTGTGTGTGTGTGTGTGTGTGTGTGTGTGTGTGTGTGTGTGTGTGTGTGTGTGTGGGGGGGGGGGGGGGGGGGGGGGGGGATTTCTGTGTGGATATGGGGGCCTGCATTTACTTGTGGGAACATGTATGGATCAGTCTGGGAGTATAACTTGCACTTGTCCAGGAGCATGTGCATCTGTACAGACACATGTGCATGTGTGAATGTATGTGTGCATGGCTGTGTCCATAAGCATCTATGTACATGTGTATGTGCGCACATGTTCTATTCTTGGGCATCTATGTACATGTATGTGTGTGTGTGTTTTTTTTTTTTTTGGGGGGGGGGGGGGGGGGGAATTTCTGTGTGCATGTGGGGGCCTGCATTCACTTATGGGAACATGTATGGATCCGTGTGGGATATAAGTTGCACTTGTACGGGAGCATGTGCATCTGTACAGACACATGTGTGCATGTGCAAATGTATGTGCATAAGCAGGCGCATGCACACACTGGTGTGCATGTCGACATGTGAGTGCACATGCATGTGCATGTGTTGATGTGGGCATGGACATAGGGGTGAATGTGTTCAGGGTTAGTGTGCCTGTGTGCAGGCAGATGCAGGAACATGGATACATGTGCATTTGTGTGCATACTTGCATGTGTCTCTGCTTCCAACTAAGAAAGAAAAGGTACCCACAACATTTTTCATGTCGATGGCACAAATAAAAACAAATTTGTTCCCTGACTTCAGAAAATGGAACCAAACAACTAAATACATATTGCATAGCATCCATTTCAAAAGAGTTCCATCGTAATGTCGCAATATGGAAGAATACCAGACACATCAAGCCAAAAGACCACTTGAAGTTTCTGGCTGGCATCACATGTAAATTTAAGCCTTGGTCTCCTTTATTTTTGTTTTCTGGATAACAAGGACATCCCACCAATGTACAATTATCTCATAGGCTATTTTTGGCTTTCCATGAACATAAATCTGTGCATCCATGTGCATGTGCACAATCTAGTGCATGTGTACTCCACATATACAGGTGGTTGCAGTTGTGCTTGTGCTTGTGCTTGTGTGTGTGTGTGTGTGTGTGTGTGTGTGTGTGTGTGTGTGTGTGTGTGTGTGTGTGTGTGTGTGTGCGCGCGTGCGCATGCACCCGTGCATGTGTGCATGTGTGTGCACACACTTGCACTTGTCCATGCATCAGTGTCTGGGTGCATGTGCAGGTGCCTTCACATCTATTGTGCACACATGCAAATACAAGTGCCAATGTGTGGGCATGGGTGTATGGGCAGGTAAGGAGAAGGTGTAGGGGCATGAGTGGGTGCGCACACGCGCATGTGCATGTCTCTGCTTCCACCTGCGAGAAAGAAAAAGAACACCTACAAAACTTTGCACATTGATGGCACAAGGGAAAAATGACAAATGTGTCCGAGCTGGGAATCAAATCACAAATCTTTTCAAACTGCTGTATAGTAAAACAACTGCACCTGACCCCTACTTTTCAAGCACCGACCCAGCTTTACTTTAGTGTTCAGATTCCTCAAATGGCTATATAATGACACGTTAAAGTTACCACAATTCTCGAATTCATTCAGCTCCAAACAGAGATCCACAGCCATATTGATGGCATGGAGAATAAACAAGCAAGCCTTAATACTCTGTACCAAAAGCACTTTACAAGGGAAACATTATCTCATCGCTTAGAGTACTGAGGAGCCTTACGAGCCTTGTGTAACCCTGCTTTCTTGCGCTCAACAGCTCGGGGATCTCGTGTCAGCAGCCCAAGCTTCTTTAAAGGATCTCTGTTGGCAGGATTTGCAATGCAGAGAGCCCTGGAAATGCCAAGGAGAATTGCCTGTGCTTGACCACTTAAACCACCACCTTCTGCCTTCACAATCACATCATATTTGGTCTCATATCCAAGACTAGTAAGAGGATATTTGACATATTGAAGCCACAAAGGATTGCCCTGGAGATAGTCCTGTACAAGATATTATGAAAAAAATAAACCAGTGGGCATGAATAGTACAGAAAAAGGAAAGTCTATAGAAATTAGATGTCCAAGAATATTTTATAAAATAAATTGGTAAACAGGGAGATGGATCAAAAAGATGCAGCATAATGTATGAAGTGAGAGTACATAAGAACAACAGAATTCAAGCAAAAGATAAAGACACCAAGATTATAATCATAGCATATCAGGCAAACCTATTCAAGCATTTCTCCTTGCAAAATGATGTGGAATGAAATGTTTCCAGTCAATACACTGTAGGATTTTGAGATCTCGATGTAATTCAATATATGTGGATCTGGAGCAAACAGTTGATAGGCTTTGCAACCACTAATGGAAATAGGATAAGACCCTAGACAAAAGGAAATTTCATCCTCCATCCTTAGTACTTATTGTCACCAGTCCAATTTGGTATTTGGAAGGAATGACAATTGGACAACTATACTGAGCAGCATTCTTACTGCACAAAACTTTCAGGTTCGAATCCTGTCTCAAATTAGACCTCTAGACAGAAAAATCAATGTTGTTCTCTAAAGCCCATCACACAGGCAAGACTCATTGGACAGAATCAAGTTCATAAAAATATAAACATGTTACCAAAAAGACTTGTGAAGAAGCCTTGAATACCACACAAAAGAAATATCAAACTGTTGCTTTCTATCGAAAAATGGTTTTATTGCATAAACTGCTTTGTCAGAACAGCGATTCATGGTCCATCCTGCCTCACTCTTGGTTTGTTTGTGTCTTAAAATCAAGATCCTTGATCAATAATGTATGGTCCCATTCACTTTTGACTTCGGATAAGCCACCTACACTAAACATGCTTCTCTAAGCCTGTGTCAATATAATCCAGCCTAAACATGCAACTTTATCTTTCCTTCAGGCATAATACAAAGCGGAAATTGAAGCAGATTACTCAAAACAATGTGTGGATCATAGAGCATACCCATCTCACAAGGTACAAGACTAACATATATTACTAACCGCCCAGCTACACAAATGGTATAGCTGTATCAGAGTTCAAACTGAGGTACATCATACAAACGATGTCATGGACTGGAAGTTTCTCAAAGAAAAAGTGACAAATAGTAAATGCATAAAAAAGAAACCTAGTCCAAGAATAATTATACAGTCCAAGAAGCACAACAAATGCCATTACGAAGTGTGGAAAAGAGAGGGGGGAAGGGGGGGAGGGGTTAAAAAAGCAAAAACCAAAAAAAAAAACACACACACACACACACATTTGCAGAACCATTCAAAATCTTGAATTGATCAGAATTCACACTATCAAAATTGACTTCCATAAGACCAACCTTAAACACCAGAAGAACTGACAGCATCTCACCAAACAAACACAAAACAAAAAAGCTAGCATATTGTGATATATTGCAAGTTCGATAAGTTCACTCAGGAGTCAAAGCAAGAATCCCCAACTGGAACAGAAAATTTAAGTGCTGTTTTCTAAGGTCTATGGTGTCCCTTCATTGGCCACTGATAATGGCAGTGAGTGTAAATTTTTATGCATCATAAGATACACAACTACACTTTGGGAGTACATTTGGGCATACTCCTGAGCCTCTTATTTTCTACATGCCATATATGCTGATCCCTCAAGTCCAGGAGCCAGGATACCACTCATCCTACTCTGCGACATAAATATAGGACCATCAGCCATCTTTTGACCCCTATATCCATCCAAAGATGCTGAAAATTACATCATGGGACTGTTTGGATTGTAGCAGCCCCTTAACCTTTGGCTTCTCATCTTTGCCGCACACATAGTGCACACATAGTACATAGATGATAGTAAATATATACATAAGACACTACATATATATACCAGAATGAATCCAAGCAAACCCCAAATTCACCCTCACATGAAAGTGCAACTATAAGCTCATGGTAGTCAACCACAAGACTATATAGCATATCAGCTCCATCATGCACAGTATCGACTCAATACTATGACATCCCCACTAACGTCATCAGTGCCCAATAGTGGGTATAGAACTCAGAGTAACATGCTCACACACGCATCCCACAACACGCACACACCACGAGCATGAACTCACAAGAAGCTCTGCGAACTGAGTTTCTATCACTTCCGGAAGTGATGGGCAAACTCAGCCATTATGAAGCCTAGCACAAAAAGAAATCGAAAAAAAATCAGAACTCGTTCTCACATACCTGAACTTCGAAGGCAGCAGGCTGCAATTTGGTCTCCCTCTCTCTCTCTCTCTCTCTCTCTCTCTCTCTCTCTCTCTCTCTCTCTCTCTCTCTCTCTCTCTCTCTCTCTCTCTCTCTCTCTCTCTCTCTCTCTCTCTCTCTCTCTCTCTCTCTCTCTCTCTCTCTCTCTCTCTCTCTCTCTCAAGTGGCAAGAGTTCTCTGTTCGCGCAGTGAAAATGCAATTGTATGGGCTTTCCCTTAATCCCAATGAGGATATAGCTTCCCTAGTAAATAGGATGAAAAGTATAGTGACCCAATTGCATTCACTTCAATGTCTTGTGCCTGAAGAAGATAAAATAGCAATACTTTTAAAGGGCCTCCCCAACTCCTTTGTAAACATTGTTAGTGGCTTGAAAGAGAAGGATCCTATTCCAACCCTAGAGGATGTCATAAACTCTTTGCAACAAGAAGAGAAAAGGGTCGATAAACTAGATCACCCTAGTTGCATTCACTTCAATGTCTTGTGCCTGAAGAAGATAAAATAGCAATACTTTTAAAAGCCCTCCCCAACTCCTTTGTAAACATTGTTAGTGGCTTGAAAGAGAAGGATCCTATTCCAACCCTAGAGGATGTCATAAACTCTTTGCAACAAGAAGAGAAAAGGGTCGATAAACTAGATCACCCTAGGGATATGCTACTAGCTACATCCAAAATGTGGAGCATATATGGATAGACTAATCATGTCCCCAAGGATTATTTAAGCAAAAGGAAATGCACCTTTTGTGGCAAGACAAGATACTTACCAAGCAACTCTTTTAAGAGACCAAAGGAATTCAAGAAGAGAACCAACTTTCTCGAGAAGACTTCTGATTCATCAACGAAAATTGGAATAATGTTCTAGGTACCTAATATGGTAACCTTATTGTAACACCCAATGTGGCATGCCCAATGTGGTATTTAAACTTGTTTACCTATGCTAGAAAAAAGGGAGGGAATTGAAACTACTTTTGTCACTATTCAAATGTTAGTAGGTTGTTCTTGTCAGATAAGAGCATGGAAGGTGTCCCTTTTACCAGAAAGCCATGTGACAAGCTTATCTTGATCATCTACTTATCTGATTTTCCCTTTAATGCCCAAGACATGGATTATGTATATATATGTGTATAAGTTCAATAAAACGTATCTGCAGATGAAGACAGAAGTGCGTCTCTCATTTCATTGAACTTATACACATATACATAAGCCATGTCTTGGGCATTAAAGGGAAAGTCAGATATGTAGATGAGATGATCAAGATAAGCTTGGCAAATCATAAATGGTTTTCCTAGAAAGAGAGACCTGACATGCTATTATCCGATTAAAACAACCTATTTACACTTGAAATGACAAACATAGTTTCAATTCCCCCTCTTTTTCCTGGCATAGGAAAACAAGTTTGAACACCACATTGGGCATGCCACATTGGGCGTTACAATAAGGTTACCATATTAGGTACCTACAACATTGATCCTCTTTTCATTGATGAATCAGAAGTCTTCTGGAGAAAGTTGGTTCCCTTCTTGAATTCTTTTGGTCTCCTAAGATAGTTGCTTGGTAAGTGTCCTTTCTTGCCACAAAAGGTGCATTTTCTTTTGCTTAAACAATCTTTGGCGACATGATTAGTCTGTCCGCATATGCTATACATTTTGGATGTAGCTAGTAGCGTATCCCTAGGGCGATCTCGTTTATCGACCCTTTTCTCTTCTTGCAAAGAGTTTATGACATCCTCTAGGGTGGGAATAGGATGCTTTTCTTTCAAGAGAGCAACAATGTTTACAAAGGAGTTGAGTATTGCTATTTTATCTTCTTGAGGCACTAGAAATTGAAGTGAATGCAATTGGGTCACTATACGTTTCATCCTATTTAGTAAGGAAGCTATATCCTCATTATAGGATTAAGGGAAAGCTCATACAATTGCATTTTTAGGGTCATTCTGTTGTACTTTGCACGAGCCCCGAAGATATTTTCCAATGTTTACCAAGCTCCGTATGCATTTTTCGCTTCATCCAGATAATGTATATATGTGTCATCGAGTGCCGTGATGATGATTGAGTAGGCTTGCTCTTCGTAAAGTTGACGTTTGTCTTAGCCTCTCGAGTGAGCTCTTCTACTTCTCGTTTAGTAGATGAAGCCTTATTGGCAAAGCTACGTACACCTTTGCGCATTAGGAAGCCTTTTGTTTTCATTTGCTATGTGTGAAATTTGTACCCACAAACTTATCTACACCTTCGAAAGCCATTACATTAGGAAGGTCTTACTAGTAATTATTAATCAGCATTGTCTAATCCCGTTATTTAAATCAAAAAATAAGAACTATATACTATGAGTGCTAGCTCAAACCTAGATGCCTAGGAGTCATTACAGAGCTATAAAAGCTTGGATTTACTTCACAACCTTTTGGTATGGCCTGAACTTAGACAGAAGCAATCACTATTGTAAGCAGGCACATACAAACAGAAATCTTGTGCGAAAGAGAAGAGATTGCAGATTGGGAGTCACTTTTCCTTCCCAAGAAAAATGTCTTCCCGCTCTTCCCTGCATTGTGAATCCTAACATCCTCATACAACCATGGAAAACTTTGCTTGAACGGCTCATGTCCTTTGCAAACTTTTCCAAATTTTCAACAAAAACAGAGATGTGTTTGTTTTTTGGCTCTTAGCCTAAGATCTGGATATAACACAATCTTCAAGGGTGTTTCATGCTCTGATACCACATTGAAAGAATTAGCACAAAAAGCTATGGCTATGGCAAAACATACGCGCAAATGAAAACAGAAGTACACCTCTCATTTCATTGAACTTATACACATATATATACATAAGCCATGTCTTGGGCATTAAAGGGAAAGTCAAATACGTAGATGATAAGTCTGAATTATGAAGCACAAGCTACATAGGCCAAAGTATCTTTTTTAAAAAAAATCTAAAAATCTGGGTCCCAAAAAGACGTTTTTGGGCCGATAGGTTTCCTAGCAACGGCCGAGCCGTTTTTATCACTATGCTATGAAAGTCCATCGACTCGTTGGATGCAATCTTATATATGGTTGATATACTCATATACAAGGCCAAGAGTGCTACCCTCCATATCTGTAATGTGGAGCACCATGTATACAGGTTGAATAGCACAATGTATACAGGTTGAATAGCAACTACCAATATCTCTCCCTTCACCCAAATATATCCTCTCCCATGCCAAGTGATGAAACCTTTGTGAAGAGAGAATTCCCTACTCTAACTTTCGATAATTGATACCATTCTTCCGGAACACATGTGTAAAAGACCCTTCCTCACTCTCGAAATTCTATCAAGACTATGTACATGTAAAAAAATGGGTGAGAAAAGGTTTCTAGAAATCTAAGAAGGAGTGAGTATGGAAAATGTTTAGGACTTTTCGGTGGCTAGTGACAAACTTCACTATGAATTTGGCTTTATCTAGGATGGCTCTTACCCATGGAATCCCCGCTATGTCTTCCATGAGTAAATATAAGTTATATGATGCACAAAGCATCCATTTGATTTTGGGATATATATCCTCAATTATACGCCCCATGGACACAGTTGGACCCATTATCAGTCACAACGTGCACCACATTTTCACTCCTTACATCATCAATGGCTTTTTGCAAATGCGAAAATATGAATTGGCTCGTGACCACTATGCCACGTACATATGCAGGTATGGCACGTAAGAAAATTGTGCCCTTGCATGGAAAAACAGGAATGTTATAAATATTCCTCTTCCTCATGTCTGACCAACCATCACATAGAATACAACCACCATACTTTTCCCATGAGCTCCTTAATGACAATATCTATAACTCAACTAATGTTTTCTAATTGGAGAGCTCATATGTATATAAGACTTGTCCCGATGGACCCTCAAAAGAATACCCAATCCTACTCAGAGCTTTCATGGCCCTCTTCCATGCACGTGTGTTTGCAACATTGAATGGGATACCACATTCAATGAAGAGCTTGATTATCTCTCGGGTTGCTTCATTCATTGATTGTTTTTGTATTCTGGCCCTCACACTACCTCTCACAAATATATTACTCTGAAATCTTGGGACCAAGATCCACAAAGATGCTCACTGAGCTAATGCTCTCAGTGCGTGGCCTTTTGAATACATTAGAGGTACAATCAATGACATGAAGGGGATTGGTTTGTTCTTTATTGCTATGTGACAATGAAGATGAACCAAATGGCATCTTATTTGAAGCGTGCAATTAGCTCGTCAACAATCCTTGGAAAAATAGAAGTGCATTTTACAATGCCTCCATCTTTTAAGCCAAGGAGACAAGCATCAATACGAGATATGGTGCCCATGTAAACTCCCATGCAATACTTGCATTGCCATGTACTCTTTCCAAGCTCTTTCACATGGTTTCGAATAACATTAGGAGTTCTTCCCATGATGATAAAACTGAAAGGATAAAAGGATTAGGCTTAGGACTACACTACTAAAAGACTCAAGAGCAAGACGCAAGAGAGCATAGTACAAAGTAGAGATTTAAATCCTAGATTTAAATTAAGATTTAAATATCTACTAGCTTAACTAGTATCTTCCTACCTACCCATTCATCCATCCATCTATATATCTATCTATCTAAAGCTTCTCACCAATCTTTCTTTCTTATTTGGCTTCCTATCAATTGTCTACTATCTATCTCTATCTATGTATATACATAAGAATCCACTTGGCCAACTATATATACCTACTATTGTTTGACTCAAGAATACAATAAATTTTATTTATCTGTTATTATGTATTTATAGAAGACTATCTATTCAAGTAGTTTATCTATCACTACACAACTCAAGAGCACAAGAAACTATATCTACGTTACATAGATTTGATTAATTTATCGACCTTCATTGAGTGCAAAAATGCAATAATAAAATAAAGCTTTTAATAAAAAAGTGTCAATATCTTGACAAAAATCGCTATCTAAGTTTCAAATCGTGAGAGAAATTTAAAAGGGTTTTATTTTGAAAAAATTGTGAGATTTTTTTAACTATGCAAGAGAGCAATGGGCTGAAATCTCTCTCAAAGATCAAAACTGAAATCTCTCTCAAGTCTTTCTCAAGTATCTCTCAAGAGTAAAGGCTGAAGTGTGTGTGAGTCTCTCTCTCAAGAGCAAGCTTAGATACAAAACAAGGGCACAAGTCGAATCTCTCACTCAAACAAGGTCTCACGAATGAAAGAGACAAAGTCAACCTCAACAGACATAAAACCCCAAATGAGTACGCATTTTTGCAATCAAAATCATCAAAAACGATTTAAATCAATGCAAGAGAGCAATGGGCTGAAATCTCTCTCAAAGATCAAAAGTGAAATCTCTCTCAAGTCTCTCTCAAGTATCTCTCAAGAGTAAAGGCTGAAGTGTGTGTCTCTCTCTCAAGAGCAAGCTTAGATACAAAACAAGGGCACAAGTCGAATCTCTCACTCAAACAAGGTCTCACGAATGAAAGAGACAAAGTCGACCTCAACGGACATAAAACCCCAAATGCGTACGCATTTTTGCAATAAAAATTGTCAAAAAAGATTTAAATCGCATTCGCTATTTTACGATTTTTATTATAAAAAAATTTGCACGATTTTTTAAATATGATGGCAATGCATTGATATTTGAGGGTAAAAGAGCACTATACTTAAATAAATTTAGGGCAAGAGCATACATGTACAAGGAAGATAAGCATTTTACATATGAATAATCTCAAAGATGTGCAGAAGGGGCACTATTCAGGTTGCTCTTATACCTTTCCCAATTATTCAAAATCTTTTGGACAGAAATTATCTCACACATTGTGATTGAATGAATTGCAAACTGATATAAATTATAAAGAAAACAATGGAGTGTGGATGACAGACTATAGATATCTAAAATAATGAGGTATTAAAAGGTTATGGAATGTTCATAGTGTAAAAACATAAAGGAAAACCCTAAATTTTAAAAAGGATGGAGCACATAAATCAGTGCTTTTGAAAGCGATGATAAGTATAGACCTCTCTAAGTCCTCAACTTTGAGCTATCAGGATTGTCTGACATTGTTACATGTAGACAAGTTGGATGCCTTTATATCATATTAGTTGTTCTTATGAATACAAAATGATAGCACACATAATGTGATTAATGATCACAGCATTTTACCCACATGATAGATATGGGGACAAAAAAGATAATTTTGTTCTTTTCTTGCTATGGACATCTGATTCTTCAAACACTTAAAGCCTATCCATCCAGGTGTATTCTTACAACCTGGTTCCCCATGAATGATTATGCTGTATTTCATATTTAGCAACAGTATCCAACAACTTTTTCTTTCTCAGACATGAATCTTCTACCGACCCCGACCCCATTCAAAAAAAAAAAGGATTCCTGTCATGGCATCTATCGACTATCAAATCTTCCGTCCCTATCAAATATTATCTACTGAAAATATGTACCCTTCATTTTTTATTAGAAGGTTCAAAAGAAAAATTCAATATGACAAAGTGAAATGATTTTGCACAAAGGTCCATTCTTCCTTTTCTGACGGTGAAGTACGATCAGAACAATTACCTGGGCTGTACGACAGTTTATGATTATTTTTCCCGTTCCCTCTAGAAGGCAAACACGAGCTACTGCAGTTTTTCTACGTCCAGTTGCCAGAAGCTTCTGTGCAGCAATGCCACCGGGCATCGAAGCTTTTACAAAAGCAGTGAGTGCCTCTCGATCCTCAGCCGTCGCAGCAGCTGCGCAGATATTCGGAACTGCAGAGATACGATTACTGACGCAGAAGAGACCCGGGATGGGCTTGTTGATGCATGAAATCCTAGTGCCACACAGAGATGAAGCCCTCCGACAAGAAAGAGAAGATGGTGGAGATGCTGAGGAGGAAGAACCGAGAGAAATTCGTGACAATGACGAGGCAAGTGCTGCTTCCGCCATGGCTATGGTCAGTGCAGCTCGTAAAGATTGCAGTTTGGATAACGTGAGTGGAAGGCTTTCTCTAAGTTTGAGGCTCAGCCACCTATTTGAGCCTCTGTCGCTTTGGCAACCCGAACATCAAAAAGTGCAGCTTGTGTATGAACACACAAGAAGGACCATCAGTTCTTGTTTTTCATTTTATTAATAAAAAGAAATATGAAAACAAAATGACTAAAAAAATAAACGTATTTTTCCAAACCCTAATTGCACTTAAAGAAATTTTAGTCCCAAATGAGGTAAGATTTCATCCAAGGAAAATGTATTATCTTCATAAAATTCATACAAGACATTGAGTGCATCGAATATTAAGTCTAGGTTGTGCTTAACACCAAAGGACTATCATGCACCCAAAATAAGTAAATGTTTATACTTCATTCACAAATATCTAGAAAATCAGCCTTACCTGATTAGAACATCTTAGCATTCATATCATGGTCTAGTGCATTAAAGTTTTTATCTATAAATTTTTACTACAATTTGGAATCAAGGGTTTTTTTCATCTTGTATAATATTGCCAATTTAGGAGGAATTCTCGCATGAAAGAGATTTTTGGTATGCATGTAATACTTGTTGTGTGCATACTAATGGAATACTTGATAGAAAATGTTTTTATGGTGTTGATGTTCTAATCCTCAACCATTCACGAGCTCTACTACTTTTGTTGGAATTTGAGGTCTGTGAAAGCACGCAAATAGTACAACAAAGAAGAAGATGCTTAGAGCACAACACACAAGACTGAATGTACTACCAAGAGAATGTAGAAAGATAAGTGACTCATTAGGGTTATAGATGTATATACAAGTCGGGGGGAAAAACCTCCTAAAGAGGGAAAAAATTACACAGGCAATCCTAGTGTGTTCACACACATCACTACCGAAATATATCAACGAATTCCCCCTAGGAGTGATGAGGTGAACAAGGAGTTGGCACTCGTGTATAAGGAAGTTCCAAGCTATGTGGAGTCCATAAACAAAAGGATGTAAGCCCAAATCTTTGCAAAAAGCTTCAAACTTCTCGCTAGGTAGAGCTTTTGTGAAAAGTTATGCAATGTTCTCCTATCTCGGCACACATGCCAAACTAATCTCTCGAGTCGAGAACCTCTCCCTTACATAATGATAGTGTCAAGGGAGCACTAGATTGTGCTCTTTGACTAAAATAGAAAAGATTTTGGAAATATACTTCTGATTACAAGAATAACCAGGTAGGGAAAATAGTACAAGAATCTGTGGCTGATACAAGAAGTCCCACAACCCGGGACTATAGGTATAGATAGCTCAGCGAGAGATGATACAGGAGATCCCACAACCCGGGATCGTAAGTATGGAACAAGATATCTGGATTACAAGAACTTCCTTCTGGGAGATGAGCTAGATACAAGAAAGAACTCGACAAGATCTCGTACTACGAGATTACAAGAGGACAAGACTAGATGTCCAGGATACAAGACTAGACAGGACTGGAACAAGGAATAAGACAAGAACAGGAACTGTTATAGGATTTCAAGGGCAGTTCTCAAGGGCGGTTGCGAATTGATGATGTCATCAATGATGTCAGCAAATCGAACAAGACCTCTGGTTGTCAGAATTCAGCAAATAGACAGTCGATCTTAGGGTTTTGACACATTCCAGATGTCGTATAATCATTAGTTTCTCCTAATTATGAACCAATCATGAGATATAGGATTCACATGGAATCTAAGGTTCAGGATGGTTTCCTTCATCCATGACATCACCTCCCCCTCAAGGAACGAGTTCCACAAGGAGCGGTCATGTTCTTTGGTCTTTGTCAGGGGAGCACTAGATTGTGCTCTTTGACTTCACTAGACAAGATTTCGGAAATATACTTATGATTACAAGAACACCCACATAGGGAAAATAATACAAGAAGACGTAGCTGATACAAGACGTTCCACAATGCGAGACCAATAGGTATGGAAAACTGGACTAGAGATGATACAGGAGATCCCACAACCCGGGATCGTAAGTATGAGACAAGATGTCTGGATTACAAGAACTCCCGTCTGGGAGATGAACTGAATACAAGAAAGAACTTGACAAGATCTTGTACTATGAGATTACAAGAGGACAAGACAGGATGTCCAGGAACTAGACTAGACAAGATTGGAACAAGGAACAAGACAAGAACTGGAACTGGAACTTGGAGAGTACTTACTTGACAGTCACGACTCCTTGAGCTCTCAAGACTGGTATTGGAAAGACTGAGAATGAATGTGGCCAACCCATCCTTTTATAGGTGCTCAAAGGCGGTGCTATATGGCAGTTACGACTTGATGATGTCATCATGATGTCATCAACTAGAAACAAGACCTCGGGGTGTTAGAATTCAGCAAATAGATTGTTGATCTTGGGGTTTTGGCACGTTCTGGATGCAATGGTAACATTCATTTCTTCAAAATCTGAACCAATCATGAGATATGTAAAATCACATGGAATTTGAGGTTTAGAATGGTTTCCTTTGTGTCCATGACATCACCTCCCCCTCAAGCGACGAGTTCCACGAGGAGCGGCCATGTTCTCTAGCTTGGGTTTCATTGGATTCTTCCTCTGGAATTCACGAACCTTGACTTTTTCTCTCTGACGATTTTCTATAAGTTCACAAGTATGATCACTGATCTCATATGCTTTCAAATGAATAAGGCATTCCAATCTTCCTCGAGAGATCCTTGAATCTAATACATGCATGACCTTCAATTCTTCATAATCTTGAATCTTGATAGATGGTGAAGGATTGGGTGTCTCTTGAGCTTCTGTGGATTCTTTATGCAATATATCTTTTGAGCTTCTAGTGGAATGTTGTGTTGTTTCCAAGATCTTTGATGGAGAGTGTTCAATAAGTATACCTCCTTGATTAAATATGAACTCCTTGTCCTTTATCTTCTTATTATCTTCATAGTGTGTATGCTCCATATCAATTGTAATGACTTCTTGGGCTTCAAAGATCCTTGACTCGGATTCTTGAGGAACATTGTCTTGATTATTCAACACTTCTAGCTCTTCGGCTTCACTTTCTTTCAACAATTGATTCTCACATTGAACTTCCTGATTGATAACATCCTCCAAGGTATTTGCTTGAGGCATGGATAGCAAGAGATATTGGACTTTAGGATTGAGGCCAATTCAAAATTGATTAATCATGTAGTCTTCTTGATATGTAGTTCCACGAAACAACATCTTGATATTCAAGTCATAGCTTGAAACTGGTCGATCATCTTGTCGTAGCAATCATTTCATCTCTTGGACATGTTCGATCAACTTCTTTATTGCATAGGGTATCCATCGTGCCTAGTCTTGATCTTCAGGTGTCAGAATTCAACAAATAGATAGTTGATCTTGGGGTTTTGGCACGTTCTGGATGCAATGGTAGCATTAGTTTCTTCAAAATGTGAACCAATCATGAGGTATGTAAAGTCACATGGAATCTGAGGTTTAGAATGGTTTCCTTTGTGTCCATGATAGTCTTGGCTTCATTGGATTTCTCTTATGGAATTCTTGAACCTTGATTGGTGCTCTCTGAAGGTTTTCTGTAGGTTCCCAAGTACGATCTTTGATGTCATACCCTTTCCAATGAATAAGGTACTCCAATCTTCCTCGGGGTATTCTCGAATCTAGGACATGCTCGACTTCATGATCATCAATCTCGATAGGTGGTGAAGGACGAGTTCTCTCCCCCCTCAATGGTGAAATCTGATATGGTTCTAACATGGATACATGGAAAACTGGATGTATTCTCATGGTATTTGGTAGTTGGAGCTTGAAGGTGCTGGATTAATCTTGGCCAAGATGGTGAATGGACCAAATCTTTGATGATCTAACTTTGCACAAGGCCTTGAAGTTTGCAAATTGCTTCTGAGTAACCATACTTTATCCCCAATTTGATATGATGTATTTTGAACACGATGTTGATCTGCATAGTACTTATATTGTTCTTGGGCTTCTTGTCTTTGGCAATTGGGTTATTGACATGATTTGAGATTTGTATATCCATCCTTGGATGTTGTCCATAATTTGCAAAGAAGGGAGTCTTCTTAGTAGATGCATGAACACTATTGTTATAAGCAAACTCTGCAAAGGGTAAAAGCCCAAACCAATCATTTTGATGATAATTGTTGGTGCAACAGAGATATTGTTGTAGGACTTGATTCACCCATTCTGTTTGTCCATCAATCTGTGGATGATTTGCTGTAGATATTTTAACTTGAACACCAACGAGCTTGCAAAGATTGTTCCAAAAGCTGGATATGAACTGTGGACCTCGGTCACTGACAATATCATCAGGCAATCCATGAAGCCTAAATATGTACCTAAGAAAAATTCTAGCAGTGACTGCACCTGTGATTGCCTTGGTAGTTGGAATGAAGTGTGTCATCTTTGTAAATATATCCACAATAACAAGAATGGCATCATACTTATTTAACTTTGGTAGATCTGTGATGAAATCCATAAACAATGAAGCCCATGGCCTTTCTGGAATAGGTAGAGGTTGCAAGAGGCCATGAGGTTTATGTCGGGGTACCTTAGATCTATTGCAAGTATCACAGGTTCAGATATATTCTTTGACTTCCTTCCACATATGAGGCCACCAAAAGTCCCTTGATATGACTTCTATTGTTTTATTCGCTCATGGCGTTGTTGAAGTACTTTGATCCTGGGCTTTCCTAGAGGGACATACAATAGGTTCTTATAGAGTAGTAACCCATCCTTTTCCTGAAATTCGTTTACTTCTTGGAATTTTCCTTCTTGAGATTTCTTCTTAACGTTACAAAATTATTCATCCTATGGTAGATTCTCATGGATCAAATGATTCAAGGCTGAAACTTCATGATGACTTGAAGAGATAGCTGCTAATTGGAGATGCTCATGCTTGTATTACACTCTCTTGTTGATCAAAGGCCTCTTCACCCTTCTTTGATGAAAGGTAAGATCTTCTGGATAGGGCATCTGACTAACATTATTGATGTCCTGGACGGTATGTGATGACAAAGTCAAATCTGGATAGAAAGTTACTCCATCAAGATTGCTTATATTGAGGATGCGATTGGTCATAAAATACTCTAAATTATTGTGATCTATATACAGAGTAACTTTGTGAGCTTCTCCTTCTAGATGGTGATGCTAGGTATCAAATGCATCTACTATGGCAAGAAGTTCTTTATCATGGATTTCACAATTAATTTTTGGAGGGGAAAATTCCCTTGAATGATATGCAACTGCATGTAGGTGTCCATCATCTCCATATTGGGATAGAATGGCCCCCAGGGCAAAGTCTGATGCATCTATTTCTAAGAAGAAGGGTTTGCTCGAATCAAGATGAACTAGAATTGGGGAAGTAGTGAATGCTGATTTCAAGGTCTGAAAGGATTTTTCTTCGGTCCATGAAAATTTTGAGTTTCTTGTAAGCTTGGTAAGAGTTTATTCCCTTCTTTCCTTGGTGTTGATTGGCTGATTGATGTGTTGAGGTACTCCCTCTCCATTGAGAATCCATACTTCAGAGTCTTTAAATGCTTGGACCACTCAATTCCAAGGTCCCTTGAACCCTACTTGGATGTCATCTTTCCACCTCTTCAATGTCTTCATAATACAATGTACCTTTGGAACTATACCAAGACTTTAATTCATCGAAGTATTGTTGTGCATATCCTTTGGCAACCAATCTAGCTTTGTAGCGATCAATGCTACCATCAGACTTTCTCTTAATCTTGTAAACTCACTTTGTACCAATGGCATTCTTTCCTTTTAGCAATTCACTTCCTATGTATGGAATCCATTTCTGGTTGCATAGCACTCATCCATTGTGGATCATCACATGCATCTTCAAAAGAAAGTGGATCTTCATTACATGTTGTTGCAATAAGAGAATAATCTACAAAATTACTTGATGCATGGTGAGAGCTTGATCTTGGTCTACCAAGTAAAGGTGCACTCAATTCGCTTTCTTACAAAGCCTTTTGTTTTAGCCACTTTGGCATAGTTTGTGCACTCTTGATAGAAATGCATTCATCATGCAATACATCATCAATATGTACATGATGTATGGGTTAAATTTCATGCTCATTTTCAGCCATATTTTGATGCAAATGTTTAACCATATGTGGCTAGAAATTCTAGCAGTTTTGACATTTTTTGGCTGAAAATTTTCAGCCATGTTTGCCTGGAAATTCTCTACATGTTCAGCTCTATTTTGCTAGAATTTTTCAGCCCTTTGAGCCTCAATTGGCTGGTCTACAGGGCCATAGCCAAGCATACCATTTTGGAACAAAGGCATGAGTGTATCGAACACATCATGCGAGCTAACTGTTGGCTGTCTTTTGCATTCAAGTAGAGGGAAAACTGAATTTTCAGCAAATACCACATCTCGACTCATAATAATTGTGTTCATCAATGGATGATACAAATGATATCCCTTACTTTCAGCACTATAACCAATAAATATACATTTCTTTGCCTTGTCATCAAGTTTGTGATGTTGTGATGGCACAAGAGCATATGTCAAACAACCAAACACGTGCATATGACTAACCATGGGCTTATGTCCATTCCAAGCCTCATAAGGAGTAACGAATCTCAATTCTTTTGTAGGGTAGTGATTCAACACATAGTTTGCACACATGGCTGCTTCCATCCAAAACTTATCAAGAAGGTGCCTTCCTTTAATCATACATCATGCCATTTCAAGTAGAGTTCTATTTTTATGCTTAACAACACCATTTTGATGAGGTGTATATGGCACCATACATTGATGTGAAATATCTCTTTCATGAAGAAAAGCATTAAACTCACATGACATGTATTCACCACCACGATCCGTGCATAGATTCAAAAGCTTTTGTGAAGAAAAAATTTCAGCCATACCTAAAAATGCTTTGAAGCAAGAAAATACCTCATTCTTTGCCTTCATAGGATACACCCATGTATGACGAGCAGCATCATCAATGAAGGTAACAAAGCATACATGCTTCCCAAAAGATGGAGTCTTGATGGGACCACATACATCACTATGAACAAGCTACAATTTTCTTGTAGTGTGTGTATGACTATCTTCTAGAAAAAAAAGCACGATGCATTTTTCCAAGACTGCAATCTTCACATGCATGCTTTTCAATGGACTCAAGTGTAGGGAAACTAATTACCATGTCCTTCTTTTGCAAGTAGAGCAAATTGTTGAAGTTCAAGTGACCAAAACAAGCATGCTAAAGCTCCATTTCAGCCATGGAAGAAGTATGAGTAGCTAAGGCATTCGAGGCAGCCCTCTTGTATGTATTCATGTAATACAAACCATTACATAATGTATCGGACATCAAGATAACATCGTCATTGTTGAAATCATGAAGCATACACTTATCATCAACAAAGTGTACATAAAGTCCAAATTTGGCAATCAATGGAACTAAAATTAAGTTCTTCTTGATGCCGGGCACATACAATGCATTTTTCAAGAGAATCACACCTTCATTTGTAGCCGTAAGCTCAATTTCTCCTACTCCAATGATAGGATAAGAAGCATTGTTTCCACACACCACATGTCCTCCTTTGGGTGCATCTTTCAAAGAGGCAAAAAATCTTTTGCATGATGTTATGTGCTTTGAAGCACCACTATCAAAGAACCAATCCAAATCAGCCTCACTCACAATCATACATTTAGAATGCAAAGATGCATCATAATTACATGTAACAACACATGCCCAAAAATCTTGAGCCATGTTAGCTTCATCATTCTTTGCATTTGTTGAATTATCAGCAATAGGCATGCGGGATTCCTTCTTCTTTTCATTGCGCTTAGCAAGCTTTCTACACTCATGAATAGTATGACCAGCCTTCTGACAATATTTGCATCTCTTCTTCTTTTGCAAATCACCATCATTAGAGGAATGAGTGGAAGAGGAATGTTGAGGCTTTCGTTTTGATGAACCCAAAGCTGAACCATACTTGCTTTTCCCTTTTTGTGAGATAGCAAGTGCTTATGTTCCCTCAATCAAACCACTCCTGTTCACTCTAGATTGCACTTCTTGCAAAAGAAGATACACAACCTCATCAAATGCATACATATTGGGATTCCCTTTTGCAACCGAACGGAGTGTAGCAGCAAAGCTTTGAAAAGATTCCGGTAATCCTTTCAACAATGTAGAAATGAGTGGTGCATCTGGAATAATCTCATCTTTGTTTGCCAATTGCTCTTTCAAGTCCTTGATGCATGTCACATACACATCCACCGACTCATTTTCAACCATACATACATCCTCAAGTTGCTTCCTCAAGTATGCAACACGTGCTTCATTACGCACGGCATACAAAGAAGCAAGAGTGTGCCATGCATGTCTCGATGTAGAACATGACCGAATGTGTGGAACTTTATGATTGTTCATAGAAAGCACAATCAATGCATGAACTTGAGCATCTTTTCCATCCCATTTAAGCTCCTGCATAGGTAGAGAAGGAGAAACAAGTGTACTTGAAGAAGAAGCTCCATCTATGATAGTAGAATGTGAAGCAGAAGAACCTACGGGTCTTTGATCTACATCTGCCACTATGTTCCAAAGTTGTAAGGCCACATTGGATAGTTCGTCCCATCAAGCTTGTCTTCAGCTTGAAGCATGCCAAACAAGTCATTGTTGCCTGCCATTTTACTAAAGAACAAGAATGTGACAAAATCTTTACTTTGACAAAAGCTGAAATGAATGCTGAAATTTTAGCTCACAAATTGTCACTCTCATGGCAATTTTGACTGCATGAATGGCTTTGAAATGGGGGTAAAACTCCAGTGCATAGGTGGAAATGCTTCTTGGCTGCTGAAATTCATTGGCTATGCTCCCAAGTCGATTTGCACTATTATAAGTGCACGTGCACCGTGATGCAAAAAACCAAAACTTGAGAAGGAGTTGAACCCACTCTAATACCACTATTGGGTGTGTGTAGAAGTGTGAGAGACACACGAGAAGCACACACAAGGAGCAGAAACGTAGCAAGACACATGGAGAAGATGGATGGTTGGAATAGCTCTCTCTATTGATGATGAACTGAACTGAAGTAAGTGTTGAATAATATCCCTAAGTACAAATGTTTTACCGTCCCATACTCCATAGATAGTGTTATGTTTCCTGTATGCTCAATAGGGTGTGATGTGTCATCACATGTTTCAACGTATCCAAGAACTAGCAATTTTTACAAACTACTAAACCATCCTGCATGACTGTTCATGTGATTTGAAGCACATGAATCAACATACCAGACATTACCATTCAATTTTGAAACATCAACATACATCATTCATTGATGTTGAACCATGAACAACTTGTCAAAATCATTTGCACTTGTGGATGCATAATTGTCTTGCTGCCTTCTATTATTTTGATTCTTCAACTTGCAATCACATTCAAAGTGTCTAGGTTTACCATAATTCTAACATCCTTTATTGTCATTACCTGAATCATTTCTTTGGAAATTTTTGTGGCCTCTTTGGCTCCCCCTACCGTGAAATTATCCTCTACCTCCTACATGATTCTGATATTGACCTTGTTCTTGGTTACTGTTTCCTCTTCCACTTTCGAGACCTGTACCTCTAGCTCTTCCTCTAGCAGAGTAGAATACCTACTCAAAACTAGGTTTTCCTTGAGATTTTGAGTCCTCACCAAGATTCTTTTCTTCAATTATCAACATGGACACCAGATCAGCAAAATGCAGATTGTTTTCCTTGGTATGTATAGAAGTTCTGAATTCCTTATATGAAATTCCTAAACAACAAAGGCACACTTCCACCTTATCATCATCATCTACATTCATGCCAATAGATGCAAGTGACTCACATATGCTTTTGATTTTCAGAGTGTAGTCACTTATCGACATGCCCTTTTTCTCTAGTGTATGCAGCTCGTTCTTCAGTTGCAATTTCTATGCCTTTGTATTGGTCTCATACAATGTGACCAAATTGTTCCAAGCCTCTTTTAGAGTCTTTGCATCCTGTATGTGCCCAATCATGATATCATGTATGCTAACAGATAGCCAATACATTACCGTTGGTGCTCCTTGATTCCATTCCTCATATGCTCTTGACTAGTCCACAGTCTGATTCCTCTCTAGTAATTGCAAAGAATTTTTGTTCTCTCCTTTGATGTACTTCCAATAGCCTTTTCCCATCAGAAAATTCGTCATTCTGAATCTCAAAGCATGGAATTTTTTCTTGTCTAGCTTATCGCTCATAAGCTGACTCATTCCATCTATGCTTGCAATTACTACAGCAATTCACAACATTGCAAAAACTTTACAAGCAGTACTTCTACTTAAACACTGTTGCAATATGACATGATAGTTTGGTCTCAAAAAAACACAGTTTTTGCATATGAACAATTCAAAAAATCACTTGAAATTTTGAACTTGGAATATTTGAGTGTTGCCAAACAAGATGTATTATAGTTTTGCAAATTGACCTGGTTTTTTTGTGGGCCCCACCTTGAGGGCTCAAAACAAACGTCAAGATGGCTCCGAAATAGAAATCTGACAAAAAAAAAGTGACCCTAAAAGTATAACTCCCAAAAATATTTTGATGCCCTCTACCTTCACACCAATTTTCATAGCAATATGAGGTTGTTTGTGAATCATGCTTTCTCCACACCTTCACACGTACTCTTCACCATGGACCTTCTCCACAAGCTTTCTAGAACCACACTAGCTCTTATACCACGTCATGAGGAAGGAGATAAGGAAGAGAGCTCACATATGCACTCTCATAATCAAAGAGGAGCACACACAGATTGAGGCAAGGAAGAATGACCTTCTTCTTCTTCTTCTTCTTCTTCTTCTTCTTCTTCTTCTTCTTCTTCTTCTTCTTCTTCTTCTTCTTCTTCTTCTTCTTCTTATTCTTCTTCTTATTCTTCTTCTTCTTCTTCTTCTTCTTATTCTTCTATTACATAAAAGTAATGTACAAGAATGACCTAAAAACACAATACAATCGGTGCAATATATGAAAGGAAAATCCTAATGTCCACAAATGAGTGAGCTCGCAAGAAACAAATGTGTCATCACTCTTAGTGGATAGATCTTAGTAAAGCTCAATGAAGTATCCCTTACATATACTGGCGTGACCATTATACATGTGTTAGAAATGAAAAAGTGATACGTGTCATCCTCGATCATCACATGTAGCGCTTGATATCTCAACATAAACATCATCTAACCACAAGATACTAGTATGGTATCCAACACCATTATGTCGACTCACTGAGGTTCTATTGATGATATTTTGCTCAAAATAATGCTTCACTTGAGTCTAAGTAAATTTCTTTATTCAATCTTTATGACTACTTACTAGGAATGTAATTCGTGTGCATTACTTTGAGTCAAAGGCTTGAATTTATTGAGTTACACTAGGAACTTGGTCCTTGATGTGTTTCCCAATACATCTATGCTCGCCCATTTTGCTTTCATTAAATTATTAGCGTTCACATAAACATTATCAAAACTTATACCATGATTCTTTGATAATTAGATGCAATCTACATGAAAGCAAAGAACAAAGCAACTATTGAAATCAAATATAAACTTGGAGAATACTTAGCTTGGATACATAGCTGCCTCCTTCCTTTGACTCGAGAAGAGCCAATTTCCACCCTTGAGGCTTCATTTGCAAAGCTTTAGCCATCCAATGTTGGGTGCTTGTGGAAGATTCATCCTTCATACTCCTTAGCACTTCTTCAAAAGGTGACTAGTGGGAACAAATTTTCACCCAAACTTGCTTGCTCTCCTTCAATTCTAGAGATTTTTATATCATTGGAAAGTTGATTAGAAGAACTTTCCAAAAAGCTAAAAATAATGACAGAGAAACATCTGATGAAAGAGAAATATGCATCTGAAGTTGACTAGCTAGTACATCATCACCGACAGGAAATAATGATTGAAGTAGGTACTTTGGATTCTTCCCAAAGTCACCTTGGAGAAATATTCTCAATTTTGAAGATGGTTCCATGTAGTACATACTCCAAAGAACACATACCAGTCACAACAACAAATTTAGAAAAAAATATGATACCTTTTGGGAGGGATCAAATGCCCTTCTGCATTATTTTCACTTTTTCATAAATGTGGAAAATCATGTGTTTTCCTCTTCAATTAAACCTTTCTTTGCATCTTACTTGATTGAAATGCATAGGTTGCACATCCATGAAATGTATTTCTCTCTCTATGATCCAGCCATCTTTAGATGTTTCAAGACTTGCATCAAATCGTATGCATGCTCTCATGGGGTAGGAAAAACATGACTCTAATAAATGATAGACATAATGTGTTCTCAAATTAAGAAGGATGTGATAGATAGCTGATTTGACTTCTACCCAAAGGTTCTGAGTTCAAATCTTGCTCTTTGCATCATTCGAGAATGATCATTTTGGAAAAGTTCTCTTCCATTGTAAGAATGTGTGAGCATGGAGTAATAGAACTAGCGAATAATCTCGTAAAAAGTATATGGTATGAGGAGGTAGCAAAGTTGATATAGAATGTTGCATCTCTCATGACAAAGATGATAACACTCAAGGTGTCAATGCAAGTTTTCCTAGAGCTTGAGGAAGATGATGAGCCATCAGAGTCACCATGTAAGCTTGCCTAGAGCTCTGATACTAATTTGAAGAACTAACTATTAGGACCACCATGTGCTAGAGAGATGACTCTCCTCCTAAACTTATGCCTCTATATATAGCTGCTCAAATCAATGAGGACCACAAATGTAACTAGAGTCCACAAGTGCATGTGCAATATCTGCCATTCCTTTAATACCTTCCACCAAAGTCTACTAGTGGTTGAATTGATCTCGATCACTGCTTTTGTAACGTCCACTAGATTTCACTAGTCGTTGGTGTACTTGCCACTTGAGTTAAGTCTCTCTAGACTCAAGTTAACTCATGTCAACTTGAGTTAGAATGCTTTTTGGTCAAAACTCTCTCCCCATGTTGTCCATGGGGCTTGAACCCAAGACCTCCTTCTTCACAACCTTGACATTTAACCACTGGGCTAATTGTATCACTTGTTTAACAAAGCACATGTTTAAGTCTAGTCTCAAGATCTTTGGCCATATACATGAGTGACCTAACAATGTCTGATTTTAAATTTATCTGAACCGATTATCCCAAATACAATGAAGAGAAGGAATATATGAACAAACTTTCTTATCAATCTATTTTTAATAGTCTCATGTATGTTATAGTAGCTACAAGATCAGACATTGCATTTGCAGTGGGAGTTGTGAGCAGATACAAATTATGGAATGAAGCACTAGAATGTGGTCAAAATGATATTGAGATATCGGAGTGGTCTGAAGGATATGTGTCTATGATTGGGTAGAGATGATGCATCCATTGTTGGATACATAGACTCTGACTATGTTGGTTGTGTAGACAATAGGAATTCTACTTAAGGGCACATTTTTCACCTCACATGTGGTGCTACCTCTTGGAGGTCTCATCTTTAAGAATTTCTCTTTGTTTCCATTACAAAAGCAAAGTATGTTGCACTTAGTGAGGCATGTAAGGAATCACTTTGGCTTTCTAGATTGGCATGTGATATGGGCATACTTCAACATGTACCTCATTTACTCAATGCAATCAAACTATTATTGCATAGGCTAAGCCCATAACATTGAGGTGTGTTATCACTTTATTAATTATTTCTTAGCCACTAAGTGCATTTTACTTGAGAAGTTTCATACTCAAGAAAATGAACCAAATGCTTTGATAAAAGCTCTACCATATGATAGCTTTAGACATTATTGCGAGTTGACAGGTCACTTGATCTTATTTTGCATGGTCTCTTGTACACGTTGTAACATGCCCATCACTTGGAGGGTCGTAACATACTTATACTCAAATATCCCTTGTCGTTCTTTATTTTTTCTCCTTTCACAATGTCAATCATATTGACCTATAGTGGAGATTGTTGTTGGTTATTACCGCTCTTGTCTATGTGAAGGACCAAGCGATTCTCAAAAACTCTTGTATATGTGTGTTCTAATAAGACATATAGTGGCATGGTCAACCACAAATGGAATTGAGATCACCTATTTGTGAAACATGCATATAGCAAACTCATAATCTTTGTTCTTTGGTTTTCTGTATTTTTCTACAGGTATGCACAGGTAGGTATAGAACACACTTGTGATGCCATTAAAAATGATAAGTTGCATTGTAGGAGCTCAAAAGCTCCTCTTTCAATTATTATGTGTCCAAAAGTATGAATAATTTAAAGTTGAGTGGCATTTGAGTGTAGATTTAGAAAATCCTTAAGGCATGATATAAGTAAAGATGAAAAAATTTAAATGTCCTTGTCTTTAATATATGCAAATTCTAGGCACAAAAGAGAAAATACCAAAAAATGAGGTTAGAAACCCTTCTACACAAATTGTGAATGTTTTTTATTATCCAGTCTCAATCATAATTTGAAACTTCGTACTCCTATTGTAATTGAATAATTTGGCCATATGTACATTGCATGCACAACTTAGAATTTTGATTTAATTACTTCATTTTCCTTTAGATTATGCATACTCCCTCAAACCTATAAATCTTTCATATGAATGTATATAAAAATGTGAATCTTTACTCTCACATATGGCATTCCAAGGTGGAGATGTTCAACTTAAAAAAGATCCTAAACTTTCACAATTTATTGGTGATTTTTGGTAGTATGACCCAAATGAGAGATACAAAAGTTAGAAGGTCTTTTTATTTTAGAAATAATGAGATGAAACAAATGAATTCAATATGTAATTATTGGCGATTATTGGAAACAAATTTGTTAGGTGACTAAATATCTAAAGAGTAACCCAAAAATGATGAAGAAGAGAATGGAGTTCTAGCTCATTCTTAAGCAATTCTTAGATTGCTACATCCACTATCTATGTACCAAGTATCATCCTTCTCATGTTTACTATCTCCATATGCATGACTTATGGCAAGAACTTGATCACTAGACTCATTTGAAGCATAGTTACCTTGAGCATTGTTCCTCCTTTGGTAACATTCATTTGCCCAATGTCCTCGCTTCCCACAAATGAAGCATCCATTGCCTCTTGATCCTCTTCCTCTATTGTTCCTGCCTCTACCTCTTCCATTTGAAGATGAGCCTTCATTTGAGTCTTCTTGGTTGTCACTTTTCTTACTTTGGCTTTGCCTTCCTCTTCCTCTACCTCTTGATGCTTTGCCTCTTCCTTTACCTGAATATAGCATTTGAACTTGGGCACCTTTGCCCTTGCTTCCACCTTGCAATATTTCTTCATTAACCATTAAAGTGTTTAACTGATCAAAATCAGGCATGTTTTCCCTATCATACAATGAGGATATGAAGTTCCTCCACTTGTCATCATCTTTAAGACCATTAAGTACAAATGTAACCATGTCATCATCATCAATAGAATGTCCTATGGCTGCCAATGAATCTCTAATACCTTTGGCTTTTATTATGTAATCATGTATGGATTGGTTACCTCATTTCTTCAAGTTGTTGAGCTCATTTGTTAGTGCTTACATGCTGAGATATCATAAAAATGACCCTTCTATTTCTTACACCCCATTCTCTTATTGCTTTCCTTTCTTGGTTGGTAGGGTTAGTTGGATCCATAGAAATTGGTTTGACATCTCCTCCATTGATTATGTCTCCTAGGTCCTTGTTCATGATGAAGTTTGTCATCCTAAACTTCCAAGGTTGAAAGTTGTCTTTGTCCAACTTCTCAATCTGGTTAAATACATCACCCATCTTCTTGAATCACCTAAAATTGAAATAGGTGCGGGATTACCTCCTTTCTTGAAAGTGGAGTCCCTTTGTGTGATGAAGCGCTTTCTCTATGAAGCTCCCCCTTGGTTCCAAGTTCGCAACCTCCCTCAAGCTTTGGAAAGGCTTCAATGGTTGATTCCTTGGCTTGGCCTCCTTCTTTGTACTCTCTTTGATGTCCACAAGGAGCTCTGATACCAATGTTGGAAGATTTCTCCTCCAAATGCACAACAAGAAGCTTGGACCCAACCCAAGACCTATCTGCCCTCAAACCAGTACTCACTAAAATTGCTATATTTCACAATTCCCGAATCCAATACAAAAACCCTTTTAGCCACACAAAGTTGACAGTAAGGCTTTCCAATAAGCTATCGATCACTAGATTTGTACACTTATAGACCTATCAAATGAGTCACACAAGACAGCCTAGTTTTCCTACCTTATATTGTTCTTGTGCTCTATGGATCTCTTCCTTGAGTTCTTTGTGAATATCCATCAAGTATTGGGTTGTATCTCTGGCAGTTGGGTTCTTGAAATGATTTGAGATTTTTATATCCATCCTTGGATGTTTTCCATTATTTGCAAAGCAGGGAGTATGCTTGGTAGATGTATGAACATTGTTGTCATAGCAAACTCTACAAATGGTAAGAGCTCAAACAATCATTTTGATGATATTTGATGGTGCAACAAAGATATTGTTATAGGACTTGATTCACCCATTTTGTTTTTCCATCAGTTTGTGGATGATTGGATATAGATAGTTTAATTTGAACACCAAGGAGCTTGCAAAGATTGTTCCAAAACTGGATATGAATTGTGGATCTCTATCATTGACAATATCATCAGGTAATCCATGAAGCCGATATATTTGAGAAAAAAATCTAGAGTGGTTGCACCTATGATTGCCTTGGTAGTTGGAATGAAGTGTGCCATCTTTGTAAATATATCCACTATAACAAGAATGGCATCATACTTATCTGGCTTTGGTAGATCTGCGATGAAATCCATAGATAATGAAGCCCATGGCCTTTCTGGAATAGATAATGGTTGCAAGAGGCCATGAGGTTTATGTCACAATACCTTAGATCTATTGCAAGTATCACAATATGGGATATATTCTTTGACTTCCTTCCACATTTGAGGCCACCAAAAATCCCTTGATATGACATTTATTATTTTATTCACTCCAAAATGTTATGCTGCAAGGTTGTCATGATGTTGTTGAAGTACTTGGATCCTTGGCTTTTTGAGAGGGACATCCAATAGGTTCTTATAGAATAGTAACCCATCCTTTTCCTGAAATTCATATTGGTAAGATGTGTCAATATCTTGGAGTAATCTTTGGTGAATATCTTGTAAAAGTTGGCAAACCCTAGAAAACATTGTACATCTCGAACACATGAAGTTGGTTGCCAACCGAGGATTGTCTCGATCTTCTTAGGGTCCATAAAGATTCCTTTCTCTGATACAATGTACCCTAAAAACTCCACTTTTGTATGATGGAAAGAGCACTTCTCCAATTTTGCATATAAACCTTTTTCTCTTAGTTTCTCTAGGACTATCTTTACATGAGATTCATGATCCTCAAGATTTTTAAAGAATATCAAGATATCATCAAGATATATTACCAAAAAATCATCTAAATACTCTTCAAAGATATCATTCATGAGACCGAATGGCATAACTACATATTCAAAATGCCCATACCTTGTTCCAAATATTGTCTTCCATTCGTCTCCTTCTCTAATCTTAACAAGATTGTAAGCTCCTCAAAGGTTAAGCTCTGTGAAGAACTTTTCTTTTCCAAGGCATTCCAAGAGCTTTGATATAAGTGATAGAGGGTATTTATTCTTTATTGTAGCTTTATTCAACTCAGATAGTCTACACATATTTGGAGACTCCCATCCTTCTTCTTTAAAAATATGATAGGGGCTCCTGTAGGATGCTTTGAGTGTCTGATAAAGCCCTTGGCTAGATTCTCATCAATATTCTTTTGTAATTTTGTAAGTTCCTCTGGGGATAGTCTATAAATTGGTTTGAAGGGTGTTTTGCTTCCTCTTGAAGTTCTATGGCACAATCATAAGGTATATGCTCTAGGAGCATATCTACATTCTTCTTTTCAAAAACATCTTCAAAACCTTGGTACTGTTCGGGTAGCTTCACTGAATTATCTTTCTTGGACTCTTAACTTTGTATGGCATAGATCATATATGTTGGTTCCTTCCTTATTGCATGTATGAAGGCTTTGACTCCAACATATGTAGGGTTTTTTTGGATATCTTGATGGGTGATTTTATTCTTTTGTCAATTAATGTCTGAATTATGTTTCTTTAGCCAGGGCATTCCAATGATAACCAGATTTACTAGGCTCGATATTACATTGAAACATTTGTGGGAGTCAGGGTCACCAAGGTGTACTCTTAATGGCGTGGTTTTTATGGTAATACTCCCAGATGCTAGAGTTCGTCCATCTACTACTTCAACTACACTAGTTTGTTCTTGTGAAGTATTGGAATGAGAAGGCTCTTGAATCCACTAGGGCTGTAAGGGAAAGGGTCTTCTTAGGCATGATTAACTTGACAAGGGCAAGACATGTTTATATGGGTGTAGCTGGAAGTATGAGACCTTTTCTTATATCATGGTCCAGTGTGGGTTCTCCTTTATAACTGGACTTCCTCGTTTCCTTGCTCTACAAGGGTGACTGCAACTCAGTTGTTTGTTCTCTTGTTGGGACAATTAACTACAATATGGCCAAGATTTCCACAATATAGGTATAACTTTTTATCTCTTCTTCTTTGTTTCTCTTGTGGTTTTAGAGGTTGGAACCTGGTTACATCTATCTGCATAAGTTCAGGCATAGACTCATCTTTAGGAGTAAGCTTTGGTGAAGTCTTCCTTCTAATTTTTTTTCTTATTTCCTTTCAAAAATTTGGTTATCACATTGAATAGCTTGGGTGATGTATTAATTCAATGTCTTAACCTCTAGCATTGTGAGCAGAAGGTCCTTCGCATCATCTATTAAACACCAGCTACATTGTCTTATGAGTGCCAAGTGAGATCACTTATCAACTACCTAAATTTTGATGCATAGGTAGAGGCAGGTTGGTTACATTGACGTAGCTTCGGAAGTTTTGTTTCTGCAACTCGACGCATGTTTGCATCTCCAAATGGGGTGGTGAGTTCTCAAAGAAACCCCTCAAAGTCCTGATGTACTGCCATGTTCTTCTCCAAGATTGGGGTAAACCATGATAATGCTTGGCCACATAGCAAGGTTCCAATAAACCCAACCTTGGATGCCTCGTGAGGGTATCTCTCAGGTTGCATACGGATGTACAATTAAACTTGCTGGAAATCCACGAAACTTCATGCGATCCCCATTGAACTTTTCTGGCATGCAAATCTTGGGTTCATTCATGAAAGATGAACTAGGCCATTGATTTACTTGAATACTTCCTTGATTTTCTTGAAGATTCCCAATTCGTTCTTGTAATTCTTGGTGGAGTGCACCTACATGCACCAGATGTCCCATCTTGACTTGTGTCAGTCAATGAGTTAGGTCCTCGACTTGTTGTTGGAGACTCTGAAGTGATGCAACAATCTATTCATAAGCATTCTCCATGATGCCTGGTCTTGGATAGAAGCTAGTATTGCCAAAATGTCAGGGAAGCACTAGATTGTGCCCTCTGACTAGACCAAATAAGATTCCAGAATTACACTTTCGATTACAAGATCACCCATGTAGGGAAAGAATACAAGGATTTATAATTGATATAAGAAGTCCAACAACCCAAGACTAATAGGTATGGATAACTCAACTGGAGATGATATAGAAGATCCCACAACTCGGGATCATAGGTATGAAGCAAAATCTCTGGATTATAAGAACTCCCTTCAAGGAGATGAACTAGATACAAGGAATAACTAGGAAGGATCTCATACTACAATATTGCAACATGCCAAGAGAGGTTGTCCAAGATACAAGACTAGACAAGACTAGAGCAAGAGACAAGAGTAGAACTACTTGAAAGTACTTACTTGGTGATCATGACTCCTTGAGCTTCCAAGATTGACATTGGCAAGAGTGAGGATATATGTGGCCAACTCTCCTTATATAGGTGTTCAAGGGCAGTTATCAAAGGTAGTTACAATCTGATGATGTCATCGATGATGTTAGCAATCTAAACAAGACCTTTGGATGTCAAAACCTAGCAAGTGGATAGTCAATCTTAGGGTTTTGGCACATTTTGGATGCAATGGAAGTATCAGCTTTGCCAAATCCTAAAGCAATCACGAGATTGCATATGGTTGGGAGGAGATTCATGTCTCTTATACGTGGTGTTCATAATTGTTAGTATCTTGCATTGGTATCATTGCACTTGGAGGATCCATGGTGACCTTGATGGATTATCTTTTTCAAACAATCTCATGCATATCTCCTTCCTCTTTTAGTTGATTTTTAGTGTTCCTCATGAGAAAAACCTCCCATGTTTGTTGCTTTACATCTCATGAGAAAAACCTCCCATGGTTGCTATAGTAAAGAGGAATCGAGCAGTATTGGTTGCAACAGTAATGGTTGTTGGAGCGAGTAGCAAAAAGGCAGAAGAAATCTTGACAAATGAGATTGAACCGATCATCTCACGGGCACTCACGAAGTGAAATAACTCTGAAACCAATAAATTTATGCACTTTGTACAATCTACACTCTTGTTCCTATCATATTCAAGACTATGCCAAAAACAATTGGCCGTTACAGTAAAGGAGGAATCGAACCCGCATCGATAGCATAACTCATTGGTGCAAATGTTGCTATTGGTCTATCGAAGATGTTTCTCACATCTTCTTTACCTATCCCAATTCCAACAGGTTCTCGTAGATTTTCAAAAAGAAAATTAGTCTTCAGAAACATATCAGTTGGAAGCAAGCTCTATTGGGAAAAGCGATGATTGGCTGCTCCGTGACTCTCTAGAACGCCATCAGAAGGGAGGTCCTATGGAAAATCTGGCAGGAAAGATGTGCTTTTAACTTTGGTGACTCCCCCAAAGAGTGGTCGATTGAGAAATCATTGTTCCTCCTTGGCAAAAGAATCATTAACTATAAGAACCCCCCCCCCCCCTTCAGGCACCATCAAGTGCTCCTTTTGATCAACAACAAGCTTAAACCCAAGTGGGCCCCACATGAGGGTGACGAAAGGGTGATTAACCTTCTTTGTAATGCCATCTAAACTCTATAAAAACTACCCCTGCTCTATGGGATTTCGAGGGGTCCCATGGGCACTAGTCCCCTTCTCTTGTACTTTTCTTTAATTAATTCAAGTCCGGCAGAGTAGGCTAAGGCCGAACTTCCCTTTTTTTTTTAATTATTACTAGTCTCTTACAAGGAACAAGAGAAGCACAACTAAGGTGACTGCAACCTGATCTTGAACCCATGATATCTTCACACATTAAATGCTCAACTATCCAGATCATGAAGCCTGATGGAGTACTCTCATGCAGATAATACTTTACATAGTAAAATCTAATTATGAATTCGGAGACAAAAAAATTCAAATCTAGAATGGTAGGAAGCATGGATGGCAATAGCTAGGGTCGATCTCTAGATCTCCATCCTCAAAAGCAACATAGATAATCATGCCAACTCTATACGTCACTTGGAATAAAAGATCTTGGTGTCACAATCTTGGAGTAATCTCTAATGAATATCCTATAAAACTTGGCAAACCCAGAATATGGGCTTTTTCGATGCAACATTTGTTGAGAGATCGAAAAAATGGACCTTCCTAAGGATCAATGGAAAGATGTAGCTATTTATCCAAACTAAGTATTTTCCAATTTGATGTTTTCATTTCAATACTTTCTTTTCTCTTTAAACTTTAATGTAAATTGCATTTACTTATCATTGAAGCATATTATAAGCCTTCATTTTTTTATCATGTTTATGTGGCTTTTCAATGATCAATGAAAGCAAAATAGATGAGAATAGACATATTGAAAAAGTCTTCGAGCACTTGTTTGCATCTATGAATCATTGTTTCCACTTCATGAATGGCAATGAAATGATTGTTTATGCATTTCTCCTTCCAAAAGAATGTTTTTCATGCACAAAATAAGGTTCCTTCTTGTTTGAAAAGGAATTTAATGCACTCAACCTTGTGGCTTGCCTATTTTTATCTTTTAAAGGAATTAAAGTTAGTATGTTTATGCATGGATGCATGGCATGCATGCATTGCAAGCTTAAGAATTGTTTGATTTAGTTTAGGGCATAAAAAGAAAAACATGCCAACACATACATGCATGCACATGACAGAGCATGATTGTTTGCTAAGTAGACAAATGAATGTACTTTCCTAGTATTTACCTTAATTTTACAAGATCAAGTTAGACATTTGGGAAGATATAAAACTAGCTAGTTGCAAAGTGTCCATTCTTTCCCAAACTGATACTTAGGTATCACATACTTAATGACGAGTTCTATTAAGAGTTTTAGAAGTCTTGCTTAGAACATGAGGCTCAGGGTTACCTATAATATTTACATAGCTCTATTTTTTAGGACAAAAATGTTTTTCCAAGGGGGCAACAAATGTAATAAAGTAAGTCTATGATCTAAGGGTTTGACCAATTTAGACAAATATGAAATCAAATACCGTTTGGTCACTCGTGTGTATGATCAAAGATCTCTAGACAAGATTTACGTGCAAGTTCATGTTCTCTCTTAAAAAAGTGATCCACTTAGCCAAGTGGTTAAGTGATATGGATGTGAAGGAGTAGGTCTTCGGTTCAAACACATTGGGGATCATGGGGAGAGAGTTTTGCCCAAAGATCTCTAGGGCCTTCTAGAAGCATCCACTTGAGTCAACTCTATTTAACTAGGACACTTGGTGCACATGCAGTTACATGGATGATGCTTGGATGGTTAGTATCCACCTGCCCTTGTAGGCAGTCCCTTGGAGATAGGTATATATAGAGGCATGTGGTTGGGAGGAGAGTCATCTCTCTAGCACGTGGTGGGCATAATTATTAGTTTCTTGCATATAATCATAGAGACCTTTGTAATCTTGTGTTCATTCTTAAACTCACACTAAGATGAAATCTCATATTGGTGCCCATAAATCTACATTGATATAACCATGATAGCTTGATTATTGTGTTGTATTGGTTTCTAAAAATGTCCATTAAATGCTTGAAAAAATATTACACATCAAGAAATTACAAATAAAAGAAAATAATGTGATGTCAGTTATAAGACCAAGACCATTATGCTTTGACACTATTTACTATGCTCAATATCATTTCTTATAACATCCCATTGGAGTTCCATTGAATGATTCGATAGATAAATTGATCATTCTCTTCTAGAAAATGAGAACTCGTCAAGACGAGATGAATCCAAAAAATAATTTATACATACCACATATAATTCATTCCTTGAAGCTCAAAGTCCATGATGAACTCAATCACATGAAATCCTTCAAAATAAGAACCATTTGAATTAGTATGATATGAATAGATGCCGCCTTCTAAGTTTGGGATGTTGTGTCTCCATAATTTTCTTGAAGAGGGATTTATAAAATGATTGCAACTTGAATCAAAATGTGAAATAAATAAATAAACCACAAGCTTGATCCTCGACATCAACACTATGTCATGACGAAGGTGATGTACACAACATATAATGGTTCCTTGAGCATTAATGGATACTATAAATATTGAATTTTGTTGTTTAATAGTTTAGGATGACTTATTATACCCACTTTACATGGATACCACCATTGATCTTGCAACCTTCTAAGTTTGGGATCCTTTGTTTCCATGGTATTCTTAAATAAGGGCTTATTGAATGCTTGGATCTTGAACCAAAATGTGAAATAGATACATTTTTGTTTTTTTAATGTACAATGAATTGAAAAGACACACACATCCAAGCTCACAAGGTAGAGACATCCGTCTTGGATTTCTCATGGATATGTCCTTTGTTTCAACACTATGACCTTTTTTCTTAACATACGATGAATTGGAAAGACACACACACCCGACCTCGTAAGCTAGAGACACCCATCTTGGAGATCTCATGGATATGTCGAGCCAAGAATCAAACTCAAGAATTCCTCCCAAAAATTTCACAATGTCAACCACTAAGCTATGCACACTGGACATCAACACTATGTCTTGATGAAGGTAACATATACAACAAATAACACTTCCTTGAACATTGATGGAAAGTAGAAATATTGAATTATGTGGTCTAATAATTCATGTAGACTTATTATGCCCTCTATACATAGACATCACCATTTGTCAAAGTTGTTCATATATTTTGGTAATGATATGTGTGAACATAGTAGGACCACCCCGACACTTTTTTCCCTCTTAAGGAGGTTTTTCCCCCCCCACTTGTATATACACCTGTAACCCTAATGGGTCACTTATCTTTTTACATTCTCTTGCTAATACATTTAGTATTGTGTGTTGTGCTCCAAGCTACTTCTTCTTCCTTGTGATGTATGCATGCTTCAACATGCCTCAAACTCCAACAATTGGTATCAGAGCAGGTTCCCACCACATCTAGGGCATCATTGATAGCCCTCTAGTCATAGTCTCAAAATTGCATGAAAATTGGTGAGCATACTCAAGGAAATTAGAACTTCAAAACAACTTTGCTATGTGTCTCAAAATCGCGATGAGCTCGTTTCGACCTCCGAACACACAATAACAATGCTTGTGTAGGCAATTTCATCATTTTGTACCAAACACATATACATGTTTGGTTCATCAGTATGAGCATCTCAATGCTTGCTACAGATCTTGTAGAGCTCGATAGGGTAGTTATGTCCAACTTTTTGAGATATACTCATTTTTTTGCATCAAGGTATTTAAGTCAGTGGCCATGGCTAAAAGCAATTATGTATTTCGTATGTTGGCTATTGAGGATAGATTGGATGGTACTAATTACCCAATTATGGGCATATATGATGTATCATGTATTGGTTGCAAAAGGACTATGGAATAGTGTGCAAGATGTTGAAAAATGTCATATTACACCTACAAATATAGTTGTTGAAGGTGACGCAAATGGCATTGAAGATGACAATCTTCAAATTCCTATTCGCGTTGCGGTTCCTGTTGCACCTGCTACAAAGAAACTTTGTTGGGATGGTAGAGATGCTCAGGTACATGCATTGATAGCTTTGTCTATCAAATGTGCCATTGTTCCTCACATTCACTCTTGCAAAATAACAAAGGATGCTTGGGATACACTTACCACTTAATGCCAGGCAAGAAATGAGACATGTCTTGCTTACCTTCGAAAACAGTTGGAGATTGAGCACATGAATGAAGGAGATTCCATGGAAATTTTTTTAATAAAGATCAAAGATTTGAAAGATCAATTGATTTGTGTTGATGAAGTCTTACATGATAGTTCACTTGTGCAGACTGTTCTTAATGGTCTTCTAGATTCATATCAAATTTTTGTTTGTACTCTTCGGTAGATGATGAAAGGCGATCCAAATTCCTTAACGTTTGAGTAGTTAGTCTCTATTTTGTTGTAGGAATATCAATCTAGATAGAATAGGTCAATCATGCATGTTGCAGATCAAGATTTCTTACCTAGTAAGAAGGGCAAGGGAAAATGGATCTCATCTACTTGCAAGCTGAAATCTGCTAGTGTTGCACAATCAAAGAAGGAAGACAAAGATGAGAAGAAATCATAAAAGCAAAAATTGTTTTGCAACTACTATAAAGGAAACAATAATGTCATAATGTCTTTTCCAAAACAAGTTGCAAAAGGGGCAAAGAAGAAAGAGGTTGGAATGGTGGTTGTAGAGGCCTTTATACCTAACAACGTCTGCTAATCTTGTGCAAAGGCCACTATTTGTAGTTTTGACCCATCTTCTCATGAATAGTGTATGTCTATAGTAGACTGAGATGTTTGGTACTTTGATAGTGGGGCAACCAAACATATTACCTCACAACGTAGTTTTATGTATCCATTGACATTCTTCAATAGAGTGATTTTTGTGCTTAACTAAATGTCGATGATATTGAGTACATGTGCATGTAGTAGTGACATCATGATCAATTATTTTCTTAGGAACCAAGATTTCATATTGTTCTTCAATTAAAAGAGGGTCATCAAGAAGTGGCGTGAGTGGTAAAGTTTCTTTAAATGGTTTAAGTAAACTAATACAAAAAGAGTTATATATATTCCAATGAGATAGTATATCTAATCTAAATGAATTATCATTAATTTTTTGTATAATGCAAAATGGTCCATAATAGCATGGTGCAAGTTTAATTTTAGGATGTTGGAAAATATTTTTGAGACGTCTTTTAATGATACGCAACCAGACAAGATCATTTTCCTTGAATTCCTTAGCTAATCATTTTGTATTGATATTACGTCTGTATCACTCTTGACTTTTCTTAATGTGCTCGTGAACATCGTGAAGTATAGAAATGTGACCTTGAGCAATAGAATGAGCCATCAGAATATCGGTTTGGGTGGCTGACATGGGAGTGGAAAGCTTTTTGCCATAAACAATTTCAAAAGGTGCACGAACAGTAGTGGTGTGTGTGGTGTTATTGTAAGCAAATTGAAGCAATGACAATTTTTCATCCCAATTAGTGGGACTATCTAATGAATAACAATACAATAAATCAAGAATAGTACTATTTGTAGCCTCACTTTGTCCATTACTTTCAGGATGAAATTAAGAGCTAAAATCTATTTTAAAACCAAAACGTTGAACTAAGGCAATCCAAAAAATGATTACAAAATCTAACATCACGATCAAATAACATTACTTTAGGAAATCCATGATGTGGGAAAATTCTTTTGATGAATATTTTGCAACCTGAGGTGGAGACAAAGTTTTTCTACATGGAATGAAATATGCATATTTACTAAACCTATCAACTATTGTCCAAATCATATCATTATGTGATGAAGTGATGGGAAGACCTGGGATGTTGAAAATAAAGAAAACCATTATGAAATGTATAATGTTCATCAGATAAAGATGCACCATTGTTGAAGTCATGCCATGCACGTGAGAAATACAAATCAGATGCATAAGTGGAAACCATTTCTTGAAAAGAATGAATTTGGATGGCAAAATATCATGCAAAACAATAGAATGTGAAGGAAATCGACTAAGAGCATCAACTACAACATTAGCTTTACCAAGATGATATTGAATCATGGGTTGGAAATTTTGAATAAATGATGCCCATTTAAGATGCCGATCAAAGATTAAGGGCTGATTTAATAAATGCTTAATAGCCTGTTGATCGGTTTTGATTAAAACCTCAGAGCCCATAAGATAGTGTTTCCGAATTCTCAAAGCATGCACAACCGCTAACAATTCTTTATCATATGTACTATAATTCTTTTTTGAGGGCTTAAGCTTCCTACTCTCAAATGCAATGCAATGATCATTTTGCATTAAAACAACACCTATTCCTGAACCAGTAGCATCAGTAACAACATGAAAGGGTTGTGAAAAATCAGGTAATTGTAACAGGTGCATGCGAAAGTGCATGTTTGATTTTTTCAAAGGATTGTTGTTGGGTAAGTCCCCATGCAAATTTTCTTTTCTTTTCCAATAACAAGGTAAGAGACAATGCTAAATAAGAAAAATTTTGAACAAATTTCCTATAGAAACTAGCCAACCAAAGAAAAGAATGAACATCATTGATTGATTGTGGTGTAGGCCATTCTACTATAACTTTAATCTTTTTTGGATCCACATGCACACCTTCACTTGAAATAATATGTCCTAGATATTCTATCTTACATTTGAAAGAAGTAACTCTTTTCAGGATTAGCATAAAGTGTGTTCTCTCGTAGTAAATAAAAAATTGTTTTAAGATGCTTCTCATGCTCACTATCATTCTTACTGTAAACAAGTATATCATCGAAAAATACAAGAACAAAAGCTTGGTAATCAAGAAAAATGTTGTTCATCATTCATGCAAATGTAGCAGGGGTATTAGTAAGTTCAAAGGGCATTACCATAAATTCATAATGGCCAGTTTGAGTTCTAAATGCAATCTTAAAAATATCACTTTGCGTCATACGAATCTGATGGTATCCCAATTTTAGATCAATTTTACTAAAGATACGAGCTCCTCGTAATTTATCTAAAAGATCATCTATTCAAGGAATAGGGTATCTATTCTTTATTGTGATCTTGTTAGGGGCTCTATAATCAATGCACATTCGTTTTATTCTTCTTCTCTACTAAGAGAATTGGTGCTCCAAATGGGGAAGAACTAGGCCATATAAGTCCTTTCTGTAGTAGGTCTTTTACTTGGTTTTCTATTTCTTTTTGGTGTAATGGGCCATGTCTACAAGGTGCTTTATGAGGAGGAGACCTACCAGGGACTAAGTCTATGCTATGGTCAAAGGATCCTTGTGATGGTGGTAGTTCAGAGGGATACTCAAACATAAAACAATCCTTATAAGTAGTCATGAAAGGTTTATGTGCATCAGGAAGTGTATGAGAATAATCATTGATGACATGGACAAAAACAATGCATGAATTGAATCCTTTCCTAAATGCACGTTTTACTTGAGTATGATTACTCAATGGAAATGGTTGGAAATCATGTCGTGCAGACAAAGTAATGTTTTGAACTTTAAATTCAAAGTTAAAGGTATGTGTATGGTAGTCAATGTATGGATTATAATGATGAAGAAAAGGCATACCTAGTATAACATCGTAAGATTGCAAATGTGTAATAAAAAATGTTCGTGAATCAACATATGGGCCTATGCTAATCGTAACATCTTGCACTTCTCGTGTTACATTATAACGATTACCTTGAAATCCAGATTTTACTTTATACAAGGAAGGAAACGTTTTTAATTTAAGTTCTTGTACTAATAAATGTGAAATGAAGTCTTGTGAACTACCATCGGCATGTAAAATTTTAACTAGTTTGTTATTTATAGTACCCTGCATGCAAAGTAGAGAATGAAGAGAGATATCGTTACCCAAGGTACTTAAGTCCTTCTCCAATGATTCCTCTGTCCAAAGAGGAGGAATTTCTTCATTATGGGCCTCCATGTCATGTAATTGAGATGCAGCTGGTTTCATGTTAAGAGGTCACAATCAACACTTTGTTTTTGTATGTCCAAGTTTACCACAATTCCAACAGGTACATGGTCACTTTTGTTGGGCATCCATTGTTGAAGTTTGTAGGGTAGGTGGTTTGGTAGGTTGGAGAGATGAAGCAACAGGTGCAGTTGAGTAGTTGGATTGCGGTGGACGAGGAAAACTAGAGTAAGATGGGGCATTAAAATTACATTTCATGGAAAGATTTGGTTTAACAAAAGTGGTTGTTGATGTGGTTTTTGTAGACGGATTGACTTGTTTATGGACTAGAATTCTTTCTCTACATCATAGGTGAAAGTTATAGCCTTGTTGAAGGTTGTAGGTCGTAGGGAGTGAAGCTTAGGTTGGATTCCCACCTCCAAACCATCTTCGTATTTCTATTGCAAGCTATCCTCTAATACATCTTCACACATTCAAACCAATGGTAAATTTTGCCAAAACTGCTTCGTGTAGGTAGTAACCGTACTTCCATGTAAGGGTCATCCATGCATGTCGAACATGTAAATGATATTGAGGAGGAAAAAAAGAATCCTTCACTTTATCTTGGAAAGCCTTCCATGTTGTTAGATGCTCTATATTGTGTCGCTGGACATTCCACCAGAGTTGAGCTTTTCCTACTAAATAGTTAGTGGCAAATGTGACTTTTTCACTTTCAGCATATGTTTGTAGAGAACAAAACCCTCTTGCTAGATATGTAAAAACAATTTTTGAGATTGTTTGAGTTAAAATATAAAAAGAAGGGTTGTTCTTGGGAATTGAAAAAGTAAGAAAGAGATGAAAGTTGTGTTAAATATAAGAAAGGAGAACTAGAGTGACAACATAAAGAGATAGTGTAGTGGTAAAGCAATTCCCTTGTGTGAGTGAGGTTGTGGGTTCAAATCCTTGCACCTTGGTGAATATAAAACTCATTTTTGCCACTCATAAATTAAAATTGGTTCATGCATAGCCAACGGTCACCAAGGGAGCCTTGGGTGCCAAAGATGCCATAGTAATGCCTTAGTTGTGCCTAAGTTCTATGCCTTAGCCGATGCCTTGGAGTAAATGTAGGTGTAAACGTAGGTTGTGGTTCTGGAACTAGAACAAAAAGTGAAACTGAAACTAGAACAAGAATTGGAATCGAAAATGAAAATGAAAACGGAAACAAAAACAGAAGCCGAAGGAGTAAACATAGGTGTAAATGTACGTTCTGGTTCTGGAATTGGAATAGAAACTGAAACTAAAATCGAAAGAAGAACCGAAATAAAAAACGGAAATGGAAACAAAAACGGAAATTGAAACCAGAATCAGAATCGGAATTGGTATAAGATTGGATCATGAACAGAGAATAGCGAAATAGAGATCAATCACAAAAGGAACAAAAACAAACCACTCCATAGTGATGCATGCAAGGCTCTGATTCCACTATTATCAGGATCTTGCTCACACACACATAGAAGTTATGGATGTAGAAAACACAAACAAAAATAGACATGCCAGGAGATGAGACAGTATGCAGTATTAGGTGCAATCTCCCCCCATGCACTCTGTTCGATAGTCCATAGAGTGCATGTATTTATAAGAATTTTTTATTACATGAGAGCGGCTTCAAAAAGCATGCATGAAAGTAAAAGTTGGTAACTTTTGTAGAAAGCCTTTGTTTTCAATATAAAAAATTGCGGTCTACAATGACCCTTATTCTAACCACTACTTTTCTAATTGTTTCTAACAATAGAACCTTCTACGCGGATTTATTTACAAACTAAATTATAAGCCAGATTATTGATGTCCGCCTAAAGTCGGATTACTGTTGTCTACCCTTTCACGCCCTCAAGAATCTTCAGTTGCTATATCAAAAAGACCAAAACACATTAATAAATTAACAATCCAACAATGTCATGTTCAACACATTCCATAATTTATAACATATGATCAAGAAAGAGGCATTGATTTTGATGAGACCTTTGCTCCCACATGTTGAATGACTACTGTTCATAGCATCTTTCCACGTACAACTCATCATGGTTGGAATGTACATCCGTTGGACATTAAAATTGCATTTCTGAATGGTAACTTACATGAAGAAGTGTATGTTTTTCAGCCCCATGGTTTTGTTCAAAAAGAGCATGAAAACAAAGTGTGCAGGTTGAAAAAGGCATTATATGGTTTGAAGCAAGCACCATGTGCTTGGTATGAAAATATACATGCCTACTTGATTGCACATGGTTTTGAGAATAGTCCAACTGAGAGCACCTTATATGTTAAGCGTGCAAATGATGTGCTTCTGATCATTGTCGTCTATGTTGATGACATGCTGCTCATTGGTCCCAATGAAAAGCATATTGTTAATTTGCATGCCTCATTTGAGAAGTCTGATTTGGGGCATTTGCATCATTATTTGGGCATTCAGTTTACGCAAGTTGATGACAAAATAGCTTTGTGTCAAACAAAATATATTGACACATTATTGCACCGCTTTGGCCTTGAAGACTACAAACCTATTACCACTGCTATGGAGACACATTTACAATTGATTCTTCATGATGCTAGAGATGGATTTGATGTTGTTGTCTATCAGCAAATTATTGGATGCTTGATTTACTTATGCGTTATCCAACTTGATATTCAGTTTGTTGTCTCTCATATGAGTAGGTTTATGCATTGATTAGGTGTCAAGCATTGGTAGGCGGTTAAGCACATCTATCGCTACTTGAGTGGTGCTCAGCTATTTGGATTGTTTTATCCCAAGTGGGGATCACTATCACCAGATTTACATGCTTTTTCTAACTCTGACTGAGCTAGTTGCTATGACACTCATGTGTCCACTAGTGGTTTTTGCCTCATGCTTGGTAGCTCATGCATATCTTGGTTGAGCAAGAAGCAGCCTATTGTGGCCACTTCTAGTTGTAAGGCTAAGTATAGGGAAGCTTTCACATTGACTGTTGAGTGTGTGTGGCTCAAACGCCTTATAGTTGATTTGGGTGTTGGTCAATAAACTGCCACCACCATCTTCATTGACAGTTAGAGCACATTGGAAGTTGTGAGGAACCTTGTCTTCCATGCTTGCACTAAGCACATTAAGGTGCACTATCTGTCATGGACAAAGGAAACCATCTTGAACCTTAGATTCCATGTGAATCCTATATCTCATGATTGGTTCAGAATTAGGAGAGACTAATCCTTCCAATGCATCTGGAATGTGTCAAAACCCTGAGATCGATTGTTTATTTGCTGAATTCTGACAATCAGAGGTCTTGTTCAATTTGCTAACATCATCGATGACATCATCAATTCGCAACCGCCCTTGAGAACTACCCTTGAAATCCTATATAAGGAGGCTTGGGTCACATTCATTCTGAGTCTTGCCAATACTAGTCTTGGGAGCTTAAGGAGTTGTGACCGCAAAATAAGTACTCTCCAAGTTCTAGTTCCTGTTCTTGTCTTGTTCCTTGTTCCAGTCCTGTCTAGTCTTGTATCCTGGACATCTGGTCTTGTTCTCCTGTAATCTCATTGTACGAGATCTTGTCGAGTTCTTTCTTGTATCTAGTTCATCTCCCAGAAGGGAGTTCTTGTAATCTAGATATCTTGTTGCATACGTACGATCCCGGGTTGTGGGATATCCTGTATAATCTCTCGTTGAGTTATCTATACCTATAGTCTCGGGTTGTGGGACTTCTTGTATCAACTACAGATTCATGTAATAATTTCCCTACATGGGTATTCTTGTAATTAGAAGTATATTTCCGAAATCTTGTCTATTGTAGTCAGAGAGCACAATCTAGTGCTCTCCTGACATTTTGGCAAGACTGGCTTCTATCCAAGACTAGTCATCATGGAGACTGCTTATGAATAGATTGTAGCATCACTTCATAGTCTCCAACAAGTCGAAGACCTAACTCATCGATAGACACAAGTTGAGATGGGACATCTGGTGCATGTAGGTGCACTCCTCCAAGAATTACAAGAACAAATCGGGATTCTTCAGACAAATCAAGGGAGTATGCAAGTAAATCAATGATCTAGTACATCCTTCATGAGGGAACCCAAGATCTGCATGCTAGAAAAGTTCGATGATGATCACACAAAGTTCTGAGGATTCTTGCAACAAATCAAATTGTACATCCATATGCAGCCTGATAGATACCCTGATGATGCATCCAAGGTCGGTTTTATTGGAACCTTGCTCTATGGTCAAGCATTATCATGGTTCGCCCCAATCTTGGAGAAGGATATGGCTGCACTTCATGACTATGAGGGGTTGGAGAGCTCATCGCCACATTTGGAGATGTAGACATGAGTTGAGTGGAACAAACAAAACTTTGGAAGCTACATCAAGGTAATCGCCCTGCCTCTACATATGCATCATAATTTAGGAATTTGATATGTGGACTCACTTGGCACGAAGATTATTTCATAAGCCAATTTAGATGGGGCTCAAGAGATGATGTGAAGGGCCTTCTACTCATGATGTCAGAGGTTAAGACATTGAATGAATACATCAACCAAGCTATTCAATGTGATAACCACCTTTTTGAAAGGAAACAAGAAAAACAAGTAGAAGGAAGACCTCACCAATGGAAAACCTTCTAGCCCACTCCTAAATATGATTCTATGGCCGAACCTATGCAGATAGATGTAACTAGGTTCCAGCCTCTAACACCACAAGAGAAACAAAGAAGGAGGGATAACAAGTTATGCTTGTATTGTGGAAACCCTGGCCATATTGTAGTTAATTGTTCCAACAAGAGAATGAACTCCAAAGTTGCAGCCACCCTTGTAAAGCAGGGAAACGAGGAAGTCCAGTTGTAAAAGAGGCCATATAGCCAGACCATGATATAAGAAAGGGTCTCATAATTCCAGCCACACCTATAAAAACATGTCTTGCCCCTGTCAAGTTAATCATGTCTAAGAAGACCCTTTCCCTTATAGCTCTAGTAGATTCAAGATCCTCGTCATGTTTCATTGACGAGGGACTCATTAAGAAACATGGAATTCCAGTACTTCGGAAGAACAAACCGGTAATCGCTGAAGTAGTAGATGGACGACCTCTAGCATCGGGGAATATAACCATGGAAACCATACCACTAAGAGTACACCTTGGTGCCCATGATCCACACATATGTTTCAATGTAATATCGAGTCCACTAAACATGGTTATCATCAGAATGTCGTGGTTAAAGAAACATAATCCAAAAATTAATTGGGAGAATAATAAAATCACCCATCAAGATATCTAGAAGAACTTGAAATATGTTGGAGCCAAAGCCTTCATACATGCAGTAAGGAAGGAACTGACGTATATGATCTATGCCATACCAACTCAAGAGCCCAAGAAAGATGATTCAATGAAGCTACCTAACCAATACCAAGGGTTTGAAGATGTCTTTGAAAAAAAGAATGCAAATATGCTCCCAGAGCATAGAACTTATGATTATGCCATAGAACTTCAAGAGGGAGCACAACCACCTGTCACATAATCCTAGTAGGAGATGGTTGAACCACGCCTTAAGAGAGAGGATTAGCAAGTAATCCTCAAACATGGCTTTTGGGGCAAGTGGTTAGCCCATCGCACTCCTAACCGGGAGGTTGTGGGTTCAATTCCCAACATTGTTATCAGAGCCTAGTTGCGAAATTGGACATGATGGCGGCGCGATGCGGCACGTGTCAGGGTACACTTGTCAAGGTACATCCTGCCACGGTACATCCTGCCAGTCCCAGTCCTGCCAAGATACATCCTGCCAAGGTACATCCTGCCAAGGTACATCCTGCCAAGGTACATCCAGAGAGGGTACACCCGTGGGCACTTGGAAGAAGCGCTTATCTGTGGTGAGTGTGAAACTAGCCTTGGATGAAGGGCATGGGCATTTGGGCACCCATGGAGGGTGGGATAGGTCCAAATTTGGTCCATGGGCTGGAGTTTGAGGTTGATGGAAACGTTCATGCATGGAAAGTGGGTCCAAGAGATTCAAAAAGGTCCACAAGTGAGCATTGAGGGCAATGCTCAGTCTAAGGGGGGAGGAATGTCACATAATCCTAGTAGGAGATGGTTGAACCACGCTTTAAGAGAGAGGATTAGCAAGTAATCCTCAACCATGGCTTTTGGGGCAAGTGGTTAGCCCATCGCACTCCTAACCAGAAGGTTGTGGGTTCAATTCCCAAGACCACCCTTCGGGCCAATCTATAGACTATCCCTAGAGGAACTTACATAATTACGTAAGAATATTGATGAGAATCTAGCCAAAGGGTTTATTTAACACTCAAAGTCTCCTGTAGGAGCCCCTATCCTATTTGTAAAGAAGAAGGACGAAACTCTTCGAATGTGTGTGGACTATCGTGGTTTGAATAAAGTCACAATAAAGAACAGATATCCTCTACCACTTATATTAGAGCTCTTGGAACGCCTCGGAAAAGCAAAGCTCTTCACTAAGATTGACCTTCGAGGAGCATACAATCTTGTCAGGATTAGAGAAGGAGAGGAATGGAAGACAACATTCCAAACAAGGTATGGACACTTTGAATATGTAGTTATGCCGTTTGGTCTCACAAATGCTCCAGCAATCTTTCAACATATGATGAATGACATCTTTCAAGAGTATTTAGATGATTTTGTGGTAATATATCTTGATGATATCTTGATATTCTCCAAAAATCTAGAAGATCATGAATGTCATGTAAAGATAGTCCTGGAGAAACTAAGAGAAAAAGGATATATGCAAAATTGAAGAAGTTCTATTTCCATCATACAAAAGTGGGGTTTTTAGGGTACATTGTATCTGAGAAAGGAATCTTTATGGACCCTAAGAAGATCAAGACAATCCTTGATTGGCAACCACCTTTGTGTGTTCGAGATGTACAATTTTTTCTAGGGTTTGCCAAGTTTTATAGGATATTCATTAGAGATTACTCCAAGATTGTGACACCATAAAAGATCTTGTCTTGAGGCTGATTTATGAAAATTTCATTTCTAGACACTATGCATACATGTCTAAGTTCATCAAGGATCAAGTTCCTTCCACTTATGAAGAGGAAAAGGATACGAAGGAGTGGCAAGAAGCTATGGTAAAAAAATACAAAGCCTTGGGGGGAAAAAATACTTGGATTCTAGTACCAAAGCAAGGCGGAATGAAGGCAATAGGAAATAAGTGGGTGTATAGGATTAAAATAATTTTTTATGGTTCATTTACTAGCTACAATGAAAGCCTTGTGGAAAAGGTGTTTTCCTAATCATATGGGATAGAGTATGAAGAGTCCTTCAGCCCTATTGAAACGATGACCACAATGAGGCCTATAATTGGAGTAGACACATCAAGAAGATGGATTATCTATCAATTGGATGTGAAGAATGCATTTCTTAATGGTGATTTACAAGAGATTATCTACATGACACAACCTCAAGGATTTGGAGATAACAAGCAACTAGATTATGTGTATAAGCTTATGAAAGCTTTTTATGGTCTAACAAAAGTCCCTAGGGCTTAGAATTAAAGGCTTGTAGAGTATCTATGCATGTGTGGATATAACCAAGTCATGGAAACCATTCTCTATGACTCAAAAGAGGAGACAAGGTTTTCTACATATGGATAAATGTAGATATCCTAATATCAATAATAAATGATGATGCATGTATCAAGATGATCAAGACCAAGCTTGGGAATGAATTCAAGATCTTTAATCTTGGATCACTCAAGTATTTTCTAGAGATTGAAGTAATTTATGTGGATGATGGTGTATACCTAGCACAAAGAGAATATTTGTTAGATGTGTTGTATAAATATGGTATGTGTGGATGTAAGCCACTAACAACCTAAGAACCCAAATACAAAGCTATGTGTAGGTGGGGGACAACCACTTGAAGATATTACAAGATATAGAAGAATAGTTTGGAACTTGAACTATGCAATAAGCACCATACCAGATATAGCTTATGTTGTAAGGGTATTGTCTCAATTCATGAATTCTTTAACTGATGTTCATTTGAATGAAACTAGAATAGTTATTAGATATCTCAAGTGCACAGTGAACCAATGGTTGTTCTATCCTTATAAAGATGGATTACAAACCCAAAGAATTTATTGATACTTATTGGGTTGGGTCAAAGGAGGAAAATAGGAGTATATTTGGTTATACCTTCATTATAGGGTCAAATTTCATCACTTGAATATCCAAGAAGAAACCAACAATCACTATACTTTCTACAAATATGAGTGTATATCCTTACCCCTTGCTACTTGTCAGTGTTGACAACATGATTTCTATTCCATTTCCATTTGTATCCCCATGAGTGCATCTTCATTTTGAATGGAAGAGATACTCCATTTGATGTCATTTTATATATTATCTCATTGTATTTGGCTAGCTAGCCATTGTCTTCTACCATTGTATTCATTTTCCTTCAAGGGGAATTATCCCACATATGATGTACTTTTGAGAGCCTCCTCCAACTCTATATAAGGAGGGCCTCTCCCCCACTTTGTACTTGGTTAGAAGATTGTAAATCCTACTTCATACACTTGGAAACCTCGTACTCCATGTGAGTTTACCCATTTCTTGCTCTACTCATTTTGAGTCTCTCACTCTCTTTCATTTTGTGATTACACTTTTCTTTTCATTTTGTTTCTACATGTGTACTCTCTACATGGTATCATAATGTTAGGTGGGATATTGGTGGTCTTTGTGGAGGTATTGGTGGGGCTTTGGAGGTCTTTGTGGAATTCCTTTGGTGGTGTTCTTCATGACTGATATATTTCTTCTTTCTTAATTCACCATCTTGTTCTATAGAACATCATAGCTCTCAGGTTATATCTCTTCAACATCTATGTGTAATTTGAATGTATGTACACATACACCTACATGATTTGTATGGGCAATGAATAGTCTATGTTGGAGAGGTTGATTGACACACCTTTTAAAATCTAATTGGTGTTATTAAAAGCTTATTTGAAAGCTTACATATTCTATTTTGAGTGTAGGCATTTGAGTGAATTGAGAGAAATCAATTTTTTGGAGACTATGGTAGCAAGTTTGTGAAATTTTGGAGAGGTTCCATTATGGATTTGGTGCTACTAGGAGTTCATATTCTCCATCGGTGCTATCAAAGATCAAATTTCATTATTGAGATATCAAAAAAAGCACAAAGTTGAAGGAAAGGTTGATTTTAAGTGAAGAAAAGACAAGCCTAGAAGAACCATTGAAAAAAGGAGGAGAATTCATCAACAAGGACAACATGAAACGACCCAATCAACTTGTAGTTTGGGAGATAAGGTACATTACCTATTTCTTGAACTTCTATCACATCAAAGGAGATCATTAGGAATCCTAGTACCATGGATGATCCAAATACACAAATTTAAAAGTGGAAAAGAACAAGTACTAGTAATGGAAGCTTAGAATATCCAGTTCCTTATGGGAAAAGAGATTTGGGGATTAGTAAGTGGCATAGAGGTTAGGTCATACATAGATTGCAACCACCCAATTGAAAATTAGAGGTATTCTATCAAATAATGGGAAGAGAAGGATATGAAAGTGATTTTCATACTTTCCAATACGTTAGTAATTCAACCATAGGTCATATTTAAGGCCTAGACACATCAAAGAAGGCATGTGAGTATCTACAAAGGTTTTACTCTACCTCTAAAAAGGCCAAAAAGATCAAACACAAGAATGAGGGCAATAACCTTAGAAAGGCTTCAAACAAATGGATCAATTACTTCATACTGGCGATTAAAGAGACATCTGATGTACGTGGGTCTATAATATGCATGGTAGATGATGACGATCTAGTTTCCCACATACTCAATGGGATTAGAGTAGATAAGGAATGGAAAGCTTTAAATCTCTTGTATATGTTAGGGATTCTCTACCTTATTTTGAGTTGGTCACCATTGTTATGGTGATTGATCAACTAAAAAATGGATAAAATAAATTAAAAGATAGCGAAGGCCAACTCTTCTATGCAGGTAAATATGGAAGAGGTAGATGAAACAAAGGTGGAGCAAGAGGAAGAGGTAGTAACAACTACCAAAAGGAAACTTGAAAAACCAAGGGACCCAACAACAACAAGATGAAGGTAATTCCTCAAGAAGAAGAGGATTCATTAGATGTAGAGGAGGAACATATGGAGGAAGAAACTACAACAATTTTGGTTATCTTTTGTCTCTCACCCATCCCCATCCTTGTGAAGCATCTTTTGGAGGTATTCTTTCATCTACTTGTTCTTTAGGGCCATAGCCATTTTGTTTGACAATTGTTTAGCCTTTCCTACCCACCAATCTTTGAATGGAGTTGTAACATATGAAATACTAATTTTCTCTTTGTATCTAAGTTTTTTTCATATCAGAAAGACCTAGTTGAAGTGAGATTTCCTATTGCTAGCATCCAAATCAATACAAGTGAAGCTCTTGGAAACCTTCTCTCCTCTTCCTTGATTTATCCTTTGGATTTCCCTGCAAGCTCTATTCATAATTGAATGAGTAGACTTCATCAATTGATTTTAACTACACACAGGGGATCAACCCCTAACACTTTACCCTTGAGTAGTCTTAGTATACCTTTGCACTCATGAGGGACCAAAAATCAAAGATCTACATAAGAATAGGGAACCCTACTAGCCCTTAGGGAAATCAAAAGGAGATGAGAAGGTAATGATAAAAAAAAACGATGTCAAGATAGAGAGAAGTGGGGGGTGCCAAATACTTTGATGATTAATGGGAATCATAAGATCTATTTAATTAGATATTTGGTTATTTTGCATCACTATTTGGGAATTAAATTAATGCAAGGTTATGGAGGATTCACTTTGTGTCAAAAAATTTAAATTGCCATGTTATTCTAGTGTCTCGACCTTGAAAACTATAACCCATTGATATTCCCTTGTACTATTGAAAATGATGGAGGATTTGCTCACTTCCTATATGCAACAAAAGTGCATGGACCTTCCTAAGATCTATTCTTTTTTGACATAATCAAAATCAAATGCAAAATTCTCTCAACTTATTCTGCGGATGAAAATGAGAGTTTGCATACTTCTAAAAGAACTAAATATCTCTATAAAGAAATATCACATTCTTGGTATGAAAATTGTTAGATTTGTAAATAGTTTTTCAAGCCAAACTATCTATCACACATAGTGAATCAACGTGACACACAAAAAGAGAATTGATTGTATCCCCAAATTCATGTACAATATAATTCTCTTTCAAAAAATTAGAGATTATTAGATTTTCAATAGGTACAATATTACATAATTCAATCTCAAAAAGTACACAAAATAACTATAAAAAAAACTATATGAGAAAGAACCTAACCTAATTTAGAAAGACCATGGAGAGAAAACGGGGCCTTGGGTCTAGTCTTTGAGTAGATATTACTGTCCTATTCATGGAGGGTGCTCTCCCTTGTCTAAGTGGTTTCTTCATGCTGATTTACCCAAGAGATACAACTCAAGTGAATCTTCATCTTCCAAGGTGGCTCTTCATGTTGCTTTTTGATTGGGCTTCCATCTATCATGATCCTTGGTGCTTGAACATCCCATTGTAGATAAGGTCCCAATTTTTGTGACTTTTGAGAACCTTAGTAAACATTTGAATTTTCAATTCAATGCTTGTGATTTTTTTTATTTTTTTCCATGAACACTTAACCGTCAACACTCCCATCAAGGTTGAGCTTCTTTAAACGTAAACCTAGAGCCTCAAGCTTGTTTGCACTCAAGAACTTTGTGAAAATATTTTCACACTTTCTTTTGTATTCACATAATTTATTCATATATTTAGATAGAACATTTTATCTAATTAAATGATAGTGGACCTATATATGCTTACCTTTTGCATGATACATAAGATTCCTAGGTAGATGTATGCTATACATTTTTATCCAAGGAAGGGAAGTCTCATTACCTCTATATGTAGGTCCTTGAGCTCCTTCTTCAACCACATAACTTCCTATGTAAATATGAATAAATCCCTATACTCAGCCCTTGTTGATGATAATTCTATTTTAGGCTCCTTATTTTAGCGCCAAGTGATTTCCTTCAAGCATAACATGAAAATCTAGCCCGAGGTACTCCTTTCATCTTTTTTTGAACCTACCCAATCTGCATCACTAAAATGTTTGGGCTCCAAAAGGTCATAAGCAAAAAATAGTTATTGATCTTTTGTATCCCTTTGGATTATTAAATTTGTGCAGTTGGTGTCTCTTGAATCCTCCTATAGACAAGATAAAGCAAGCATGTTGCCGAATCTTATGAGATGAACCTTATTAAGTGAGCATAAATAAGATTCTTTCTGCTGAAACCTTATTGATATCCTTCAACAGTTGTGTATGTGTTGAATCTATTGAAAATGGATTATTGAACACTTAAAGAAAACATCAGTAGAAAAAACAAAGTAGAGGTGAATTTTGACCTCTCCTTACAACATATCTCTTTCATGCATGTGACATCACAATTTTTTCTAGTGCATGGACATATAATGTGGCCCTAGATTGAGTGCATACTTGATGTGAAAGAAAAAACTCAAAAATGGTGCAAAAACATGGTTGTGCAATGAGCACATTGTTCTTGCATGAAGAGGCCTGTTTTTTCCAACTAAAGTTTCTCCACATATGACATAAATTCTTTCTACAAAACAAATTCTAGATTATTTGGTATGTTTTTTATTGATGTTGAGTATGCCGATTGCTTTAATACCCATATTAAAGCAATCGGCATACTCAAATTTGGGTACCCAGATTTGTTGAGACTTGGGTACCCAGATTTGCTTCCTTTGCTTTGGGCTTTGCGTGCTCCCTGTTTGTCATGTTTTAACCCACTACTTGATCCTGTGAGCATGTGATTGCTTCTCATTAGCCAAAGTGGACCACTTTAGCATCCAAATATGCCTAAAATTCTTGGAAAATTAGGAGCTAGAGCAATCTTGAATGTGTTTCCAACCCTTGCTTGGTGGATTTTGATGTAATCTCTCTTGCACTAGCTTTCTTGTGTTTGTATGATATTCTAGGACCATATAATGCCCAGAAACTCAAAAATTCCTTTGAAGGATGGCTCCACTGAGGAATTGTGGATGGGATGTATGTTGGTGCAAGAAGTTCAAATTATGAACTTATGCTTGTAAAGTTCAAAGGTCAAAACCTTGGACTTGTCTCAGTCAAATGTAAAAGTTAAAAGTATGAGGAATCTAGTGAATGAACTCATCTGCCAGTGCACTACAACATATCAAGGGCATACCGATGTTCTGCATATCGACGGTCAAGCGTCGGCGTCAGTATGACTCAAAATCCAGGGGTCTAGTTGGAGTTCAAATTCTAACCGATCCTAAGATATTGGATCTCTTTTATGTGGATGAATCAACCACATTCAATTTCAAAAACATGTATAAAAGGACTACTTTTAGCCAAGGCACTTATGATTTTAATATTTGTTCCGATATGTATAAGTAGAGTAAAAAACTCTAGAAACTAAAGAGATTAAAAGAACTCTCGCAACTAAAGAGATGAAAATCCAATCATTTGGGTATTTGGCAAACGGTATGCATCATATAATCTCTAAGATTTAAAACGCCCAAGTAAAATAAATATTACTCTATTGAGTTTTTGAAAATAGGATTCAGCTTATAAATGTTATCTAGAACGCAAACCTTGCATGCAAGGAACGATGACTGTAATGTATATGTTCGTTTATTAAGAAATACCCTTTTTCTTTTGAGAGTAGAATGAATGAAGGACACACACACCTGACCTTGTAAGGTAGAGGCAACCATACATTTGGATATGCCCGAAAGTTAAACATGTCGATTGAGTGGGACTTGAACCCAATACCCTTTTTTTTTGAGAGTAGAATGAATGGACACACACACCTGACCTTGTAAGATAGAGGCAACCATACATTTGGATATGCCTGAAAGTTAAACATGCCCATTGAGTGGGACTTGAACCCAAACACTCTGCCCAACAACATTCAAGGATTACCGCTACAACACACCCGCTTGGACATTATAAAAATACCTTTGTAGTTGCCACGTATGCTTGATACTTCTCCTTGTTTGAAAAACTATAGACCATGGGAAAAACAGATATGATTGTCTATAATCAGACACATGTGTACTTCTTCTCTTTAAAATAATGGATTTAATTATTGGATTGTGCATAGAAGCGGATATGAATTATGTGTAAAATGTATAAATTAAAAAATGAAGAGAGTAAGGTCTATTAATTAACCTTTCTTCTGATTCTAATAGAGAAAATAAAAGAAGAACGAGGTGACTTTTTATAAATTTATTAGCATGAATTGATTCTTGTATAATCTTAGGTTTAGTCTCTATGGTTCGAATGTATAAGTATAGTCCAATATGGTTTGAATGAAAACAATATTTTTGTAAGATCTAAATTGAGCAAAGGGAAAATCCAACTTGACATATATAACTTGACATCAAACGGTTGAATGATACTACATATAGGTATTGAAGGCATAATAAAGTACATAAGTAGGCCCTTATTCAAAGATGAAATCCTATAAAAAACATAGTTTTAATTCCCTTGGATATTATAGTTTCACTTGAAAGGATTATGCTAAAATCTTACCTTTAAGTTGCAAGATAATGCATGATAAGTACAGTTGATATTTTTGTTCCCAAGAAAATAATATAAGACATGTCTATTGTTTGAGCTAATATGCATGTCAAGGTGTGAAAGGGATAACAATCGGGCAAAATTGTGGTACATATCAACCCTCTCATTTCATTAGTTATCACTAATCAAGGGTTTAGGTTAGTTCGCAGGTACATATGTGTGTGTGTGAGAGAGAGAAAGAGTGTGTGTGTGTATGTATGTATGTGTATATATATATATATATATATATATATATATATATATATATATATATATATATATATATATATATATATATAGAGTGTGTGTGTGTGCTAAACTTCTAGTATAGTTACAAACTTAAGTTTGGGCACTAAATCTAGCGTTCCTGGCCAAATCACCACTCAGTGTTTGGTGAGTCAATGGGAGTTGAATCAAGATTTCTAACCACTACAAGATTCAACTCCCATGAAGAAAAAAGTGGGGGAATTTCAAGGTGGTAATTGAGGAATCAAATGATCACCAAACCCTTTAATCTCTATTTACATGCGATTAGATGGATTCATGGGTTTCTTCCACGAGTTTATAAGCTTGCCATTTATCTAGTTTTGTATAAGCTACCCCCTTGCTAGCTAAGCTAGCCCCCTGATAGCTTTTCTCTACACATATAAAGAGATATACTCTTAGCCATATCACATTGTATAAGACTTGAGATTCAAGTCTAGTGGATTGATTTGATTGATCTTGAAATAGGGATCATTTTTTATACAATCTTATTCTTGTTTAATTCAAGCATAGTTGTCAAGTCTATTCTCTATGAATCGTGAGTGCACATGTTAATGGAGTAGACTCATACCTTGTATAGGTAGTCATTAATATATCATGTGTAGGAGGATTGGTATAACTCCTAGGATCCAATTGGATTGATTTGGAGCTTGTTAGAAATATATGAGTGTCTATTTTTTGTGAGAAACATTTCAAAGGCTCAATCTAGGAGAACTAAGAGAAATTGAGTTTTTACATGACTATAGTAGCATTTATGAGGTCCTCAAAAGGATCCAACACAATTTTGCTACAGTTGGAGTACTTATACTCTATTAGTGGTATCAACGTACTTATACTCTATCAGTGGTATCAAAGCTTATCTTGGAGCATTGAGGACATGAGAATGAGGCCTTGAATTTGAAGGCATTCCAAAGTTGAAACTAGAAGCAGACAAGCTTGGAAGGGGTGTTGAAGGAGGGGATGAGCTTCTACCATCATCAAATGATCAAATCAATTCAAAGCTTTGGAGAGAGACAAAACATCAATCTTTTACACTTCCACCACATCCAAGAGAGGCATTAAGAGTTTCTATGAGACTCCAACACTATTGGAGTCTTCAATACATAGATTGAGAAGCTTGAGAAGAGAAATTACCAACCATAGAAGCTAGGAATATCAAACTTTATTATGGGAAGCGTATACATAGATCATCATACACCTACTCAAAATCAAAGGAGAATTTCTAGAGAATTGAAGGAAAGGGATAGAAGAGTGATCTTTATACTATATCAACACATGAACAAATCTATGATAAGAAGTTCTAGATCAAGAATGATCTTAATAACCTTTGGAAATAATCCAACCAATATCAATGATTTCATTCTCAAGGTTAAGGAGATATCAGATGCACTTGGATTAATATAATGTAAAGTCGATGATGATGATTTAATACCCCACACTCTTAATGATCTTAGAGAGGATGAAATATGGAAGGCTTTCACCACCTCTATCTATCTAAGGGACTTTTCGGAAGATTTTTGAGAAACTTATATCTCTTATAATGAGTGAAGAAGTCAAACATGGAAGAATCAAGTCCAAAAGAAGCTAATAACTACTCTTCTATGCACACAAGGGAGGAAGAGGCCACAAGAATTGTCTCCGGTTGTGTGTACTATACATGTGCCACAAGAATTGAGAGGTAAGCAGCTTGATTCTAGGGCACAAAGATGCATGTTCATTTACTAATTTGTGGGATAGAAAAGATACAAGTATGATGAAACAAACATGAAAAAATTTAAGGTATCCAAAGATGTTGAGATGAATTAAAGCCTTGGTATAGTTCAAAAGGTACATTGTATTATGAAGACATTGAAGGGGCGGAAAGAAGACATCCAACTAGGGTTCAAGAGACCTTGGAATCGAGTGGTCCAAGCATTCAAAGAAGCTAAAGTATGGATTATCAATGGACGGGAGTACCTCAACATATCAATCAACCAATCAACACCAAGGAAAGGCAAGGCAAGTGGAACTTGATGTTAAAGGTAATGAAGTGGAAGAAGAAATAGAGCCAACTCTAGAAGGAGGAGCTAAATCAAAGGCATATATCAAAATGCAAAGGTACAGAAGGTCTATTCCCCCTAAAGGAGAAGATAGGAAGTTAATCAAAGTAAGAGATCCTATCTCAAGGCTGATGTATGACAATTTCATTCCTAGACACTATGCATACATGTCTAAGTTCATCAAGGATCAAGAACCTTCCATCTATGAAGAGGAAAAGGATAAAAAGGAGTTAAAAGAAGCTATAATAGAAGAATACAAAGCCTTGGGGGAAAACAATACTTGGATTCTAGTACCAAAGCAAGGTGGAATGAAGGCAATAGGAAATAAATGGGTGAATATGATTAAAAGAAATTGTTATGGTTCAATTTCTAGCTACAATGAAAGCCCTATGGCAAAGGTGTTTGCCTAATTATATGGGATAGATTATGAAGAGACCTTCAAACCTATTGAAACAATGACCATAGTGAGGGCTATAATTGGAATAGACACATCAAGAAGATGGCCATTCTAGCATTGGATGTAAAGAATGTATTTCTTAATGCTAATTTACAAGAGACTATCTACATGAAACAAGCTCAAGGATTTGAAGATAATAAGCAACTAGATTATGTGCATAAGCTTAGGAAAGCTTCTTATGGTCTAACAAAAGTCCCCAGGGCTTAGAATCAAAGGTTTGCAGATTATCTATGCATGTTTGGATATAATCAAGTAATGCAAACCCTTCTCTATAACTCAAAAGAGAAGTAAACAAGGTTGTCTACACATGAATAAATATAGATATTCTAATCTCAACAATATGTATCAAGATGATAAAGATCAAGCTTGGGAAGAAATTCAAGATCTTTAATCTTGGAACACTCAAGTATTTTCTGAGGATTGAAGTAACTTATGTGGATGATGATGTATACCTAGCACAATGAAAATATATGTTAGATGTATTGTATAAATATTGTATGAGTGGATGTAATTTATGTGGATGATGTTATACGTAGCACTCTATGTTGTACGACCCCCATTATGAGGAGAAGCGACTATAAGAGTCCGAAAATTTGTGACAAGGTTTACATGAGACCAACAAAAGTTCTAGATGAGCGATGTGAGTCTAGCCAGAAGGCTATCCAGGGCATATACTTTATGTTACCATTAGTGTCCATGTGAAAGGCCAAATGGCCACCGGACACTTCTTTGTATATGTTCTTTAATAAAACATATAGTGGCCTAGTCAGTCACTGACTGTAAGTTCGACCGCATTTGTAAGACCTAAGAAGTATGTCTTCGTGCTCCCTGTGTACTGTGTTTTCTGCGTATTCTACAGCCTCTGTGCGGAGTACTGTGTGCGGCCTCAGGAGCTCGGTTTTCTACTCTAAGCATATCGTTGTGGAGCTCTCAAGAAGGAGAGCGCATTGTGGTGCATCGCCATTGAAATACTTCACTTTAGTCACACCATAATTTTAGAGGTATGACAATTCAACAATCAACCAGTCCAAAATTACTGTGACCAATTCAATAGTCTGGATTTTTTCAATGGATGTCTAGTCTGGACTTACAATGGTTTGTCTAAAACTACGAAGGTCTATTCCGATGGGTGTCTAGTACGGTGGTTTACTTAGTCTAATAATTATGTAATTTGGGATGTTTCAAAATTATAGACAATCGCGATGGTTTTGCCTAAAACATAACATCAGACAGTTTTGGAGATCATGCATAAATTATGATTATGCAGACTATAAAGTCGTTCATCTAAATTCTATCTACATCACCATTGAGGTTCCACAGTGGGAGCGCACGGGTGGATAGCATCATCATTGTATATACATTATTGCTGGCAATTACAGAATTTTGAGTTCTTTGTCTCTCCATCTATGGACATTTCTTTTAGTGTGTTTTGCCTCTCATTATTCTATCTGATAATCCAATTCCACTACATTACTCCTTTTGATCATTATTTTCTAACAGTAAGCCACTAACACAACCTAAGAATCAAAATAAAAAGCTATGTGCAAGTGGGGGACAACCAGTTGAAGATATTACAAGATATAGACACATAATTGGGAGCTTGAACTATGCAATAATCACTATACCAGATATAGTTTGTGTTGTAAAGGTATTGTCTCAATTTATGAATTCTTTAAATCATGTTCATTTGAATGCAACTAGAAAAGTTATTAGATATCTCAAGCACATAGTGAACCTTCTACCCTTATAAAAATGGATTACAGACCCAAAGAATTTAGTGATACTTATTGGGCTAGGTCAAAGGAGGAAAAATGTAGTATATTTGGTTATGCCTTCATGATAGGGTCAAATTTCATCACTTGGATATCCAAGAAAAAACCCATAATCAATTTATTTTCTACAAAGCTGAGTATAGATTCTTACCTCTTGCTACATGTGAGCATTGGCAACGTGAGTTCTTCTATTCCAATTTCCGTTTGTAAATTGTATCCCCATGAGTGCGCTCCATTTTCTATCCAAGAGAGACTCCATTTTATGTCATTTTATATTTTATCTCATTGTATTTGGGTAATTAGCCATTTTCTTCTACCATTGTATTCATTCTCCTTCAGGGGGGATTATGTTATGAATTATGGAATGTGTTGAACAAGGAAGTATTAGAGAGTTAATTTAATAATGTATTAATGTGTTTTGGTGTTTTTGATATAGCAGCTGAAGGTTCTTGAGAAGAGTGAAAGGCGTGAAAGGATGGACATCAATAATAATATTTATATTTTATATAGTTTGTAAATAAACCCACATAGAGTGTTTGATTTTTAGAAATAGTTAGTAAACTTATCGGTTAGGATATAGATCATTGTAGACCATGATTTTTGTTACTAAAAGCTAAGGCTCTCTACAAAAGAGATCAACTTTTACGTTCATGCATGCTTTTTGAAGCCGCTCTCATGTAACCACTATTTTTGACATAATAAAAATTCCTATAAATACATGCATTTTGTGGAGTATTGAAACAGAGTGCATGGGGGGAGATTGCACTCAATACTGCGTTCTGTCTCATCTCTTTGTGTATCTATTTTCTTTGTGATTTTTTAGAATTCATAACCTATGTATGCACGTGAGTTAAGATCCTGATAACAAATTATCCCACATATGATCTCCTTTCGAGAGCCTCCTCTGACTCTAAGTAAGGAGGGAGTCTCCCCCACTTTGTACTTGGTTAGAATATTGTGGAGCCTAATTCATGCTCTTGGCAAGCTTATTTCTAATCCATGTGATTTTACCCATCTCTTCGTCTACTCAATATGAGTCTCTCACTCTCTTTCATTTTGTGAGTGAACTCTTCTTTTCATTTTGTTTGTGCATGTGTACTCTCTACATGGTATCATAGTGTTAGGTGTAGATCTTGGTGGTCTTTGTGGATGTATTGGTGGTGCTTTGGAGGTCTTAATGGCATTCCTTTGGTGGTGTTCTTCATCATCCATTTCTGCTTTGGAAGTATACTTGAATGCTAGTAGACATTTCCCCTCCCTCCCATCCTTGTTTTGCATAATCTCTATGACCTTTTCTATCACTTTTTCCCATCCTATCATGCTTGTTTTTGGTAGTATTTGAATGTGATTCATGGTAATTTATATCATTTGTAGCATTTGAGAAGCATCTCAAGTTTTATAATGTTTATAAAGACTATTGAATTGAGTTTTTTGTAGCCAATCTACCTATTCTAGTATTAAGAAGCATGGTTTCTTGCACAATGATGATGCATTTGGGATCCTATAATTGTGCATTTTTTGATGCATTGAACATTTCCAAGAAGTCATTTGCACTTTGCACTCCATCTCACTTCTTGCTTGATCCCTTTTGGCAAATCCAACATACTAGCATGATATTTTTCTATTGTTTCTAAAGGTTTGCATGGGTGAGAGCGAAATTGTGTGCAGGTTCTATCTTTGCACCTGCCTCACAGCCCACCATTTTGCATCTTTTCTATCTTAGTAGCCTATTGAAGTGCTATAGACCCTTGAAGTCATTATGTGTCCATTTTTTTGACTCAATTTGTTCATCACCTGTCTGTTTGGGTCTTCAGTTCAACACACATGCTAGCGTTTTTGGGTCAGTGGTAGCACACTCACCTTGCCCTTGAGTTATGAACACAAAATGAGGCTTTTAGTGCAGAAAATCCAACAAGAGGCCTCTCATAGACAATAGCAAAAGAAATAAAGACCTAGAAATACAAGCCCTTGACATAAGGTATGGCACATACAATTTTGAAAATTTTGTCACCATGCTAGCTTCTTTAAGAAATGATGTATGTCTAGATGTATTGATTTTGTCTTGGAATTTTTATGTACACTAGTTCTCAACATGGTCAAATGCCATCATACTTCAAGTTTCACAATTAATGCACCTCCAACACCAACCAAAATTTGGAGGAGAGGGAGATAGAGAGAAGTTCAAGAGAACAATTTGGAGAATGTTTTTTTATGCTCCATCTTAGAGAAAGAGAGAGAAATGGAGGGAGAGAGGTCGATGACCTCTACCTTTGTGTGCCAACTTTGGTTTCAAACTAATTGGACCTGCATCCCACTCACATAGCACATGGATAGAAAGATTGTTTGCCACATCTTGAATGCCGTGTTTTGTATTATTATAATGTCAGGCAAAAATACATTGAATCCACACAAGTACACATTGTCTTAATTCTTTGCACTCCAATTTTACAAAATGCTCATAAAAAAGGGCATCATATGCATCTCGTTAAAGCATCATTTAATGGCTCAAGATTTAGTTTCTTTGACTAAGAAGTGTTCTTCTATAAGTCTTCCAATGGGCCCTTGACCATTCTTTCTAAATTTAATCACCTAGTTCTTAGAGAGGTGTATGTCTACTTTTGTAACCCCCCTCTCTCTCCATAAGTTTCTTTTCCGATCTCCTGTTAGCACTACTTACCCATCATTGTACTCCCTTATTAAGGGGTTCTCTTGTAATTTCCAAGGACATTTTTTATCCTCACTCTACCAACTCTACCATTTTGAACACAACATCTTCAAGTATGTTGTAATTGCCATCCTTTACTCCCATGTTCATGCCCAAGGGTGGAAGGTCGAATTGAACAAATTACAATTTATGGAACGTCACAATTAGGGCTTACTTATACAAAAACTTGTTATATGACGTAGTAGATGCTTTGGAGACCAAGCTCGATAACGAGAGTGACTTGGTTGCATTGAACATTTGGAATGTAAAAGATAAGTGAGCACTAGGACAAATATTGCTAGCCTGTGATGAGTTAAATAAAAGATATATTACCTATTGTAAAACTTCCCATGAGGCTTGCAAAATACTTCAAAACCTCTTTGAGGATAAGAATCACCCTAGAATTTATTCCTTAGAAGTAGAGCCCCATAATCTCTCCATAAGGCCGAGGATCCTTTCACCAAGGTCATGGCCACTTTTGAAGATTACCAACATAGAATTGCATTGTGTGGCAGACAAGTATCAAGTGAAGAAATGGCTAATAGGCTTCTAAACAAGCTTCTTAAGTCATATGAGACTTTTTAAAAATGCTTTATAATTGAGACCAAGTGTTAACTTGGGAGGAAGTGTGAAGCTTCTTACTCCTCCACGACTCGCTAGCAAAGTCTTCAACATTGCAAGAAACAATCATGAAATATGACGGTCCCTTTAGAAAGGTGAAGAACTCAAGTAATCACTCTAGCAATGCTCCTACAACAAGGCTCCCAAAAATGCATACAAGAAGTTTACATGAAACTATTGTGGAAAATGAGGGCATATAGAGAAGCTCTATTATAAGAGAAAAATAATTCTAGGGCTTCCAAGAAATGCATGAAGCAACATATACAGGTTCATTATCACTTTATTATAGAAAAGCTCTTAGTTGAAGAGGTGGAAATCAAGCATATCAACCCTAAGATGTAGATGGTTGACATTATGAAAAAGTTTATGGATGCAAAAAAATTGGAAAAATTCAAAGCCAACCTAAACATGAAGGAGATCAATGGAGACTAGCTCACCTGAGCTTTAGAAGGGAGTGTTAGAATTTTGTAATTAATAGCTCAAGTGTAGGAACTACCTCTAGCGTTCCTTTCCACATAACCAACCACTTTTTGGTGAATCAATGGGAGTCAAATCATGAGTTCTAACGACCTAAAAGTCTCAACTACCATGAAGAAAAATGCTAAGGAATTTCTAGGTGGTGATTGAGGATTTAAATGATCATTAAACCTATTCACCTATCTATAAACTTGATTAAATGGATTCATGGGCCTTATGGTTCAAGTCTAGTGGATCCATTTAATTTCTCTTGTAATAAGGATCATCATAGATCTTTGGTGTATTTGCTACATATTTGGAAAGTAGATGTGACTATGAAAACATACATACCATGTTTGGACAATCATTAGTTTTTCTTGTGTGTGAGGATTAGTATACCCTAGAAAACCTAATTGGGTGATTTAGAGCTTGTTGGAAATATTTGATGGTCTACTTTTTTTTTCTTAAGTGTTAGAAATGAAACGTCAATGGTAAGAAATATGTGAAATATGGAGGAACAAGTTCGGTTGGATGTCTTACATGTG
>CM035420.1:124590587-124628087 GCA_020310875.1 Ceratopteris richardii
AACATGTGGAAGAAATGCTCAAAGCATTTTATGAGATGGACAAAGATCATGATGGTGGAGAAGATGTTGAGAGTTTCATGGATACAACAGAATTTCCACGATTAGAAGTCAATGAAGAATATGAAAACATGCAAAGACTAGCTCGTTTACCACTTTACAATGGAGCAAAGATATCTGTACTACGTGTGTCACTCATGATGCTCAATCTGTAATACATTTATGGATGGTTAGATAGTAGTGTCACTGAATTGTTCAGGTAAGTGGATTTGAAATAAACTTTCATTATTATATCAAAATAACTTTATTTACTAATATCGTTCTAATTACTTATTGCAGACTTCTTAAAGATCAATTTTTGCGAGAGGGCAATGAAATGCCTCCAACATGTGGAGATGCAAAAAAACTTTTACAGTCCATTGGAATGGATTATACTTAGATTCATGCTTTTCCGAATGATTGCATCGTCTTTCGGAATGAGTATGAGCAACTCCACGTATGTCCAAAGTGAGGAGCAAATAGATTTAGAGAAGACCTTGTAGGCAAAGCAATCCCCACAAAGGTTCTTCGCCACTTTCCTATCATTCCATGAATTAAGAACATGATGCAAATCTATAGCTGAGTTAATGTCATGGCATGCAAAGAGCAGGTCTACAGATGGTGTAATGCGAGTGCCTGCTGACTTTGATGCTTGGAAGCACATAGATACTAAGTGGCCAGAGTTTGCTAGTGAGCCTTGGTCCATACGTCTAGGCCTATTGGATGGAGTAAATCCATTTGGTTTATGAAGCTCTTGATGGAGCACATGGCCTGTATGTTTGGTCAATTATAACATCCCACCATGGCTAGCCACAAAGAAAGGTCATTTATTATTAGCTCTTATTGTACAAGGTAAGTATAAGGTAAAAAACATGGATGTATATCTTGCATCACTTGTGGAAGAACTGCGCATTTTATGGGATGGGATTACTGTGCATAATATGTCTCAACCTATAAGAAGACGAGACGTGTGAGTGCAAGGCATACTTATGTGGACGATGCATGATTGTCCTGGTTATGGTGAATGTTCAGGTTTATCGATTTTGGGTTACCATGCTTGTCCCTTATGCGGACCACGACTCTAAGCATGCTATTCCAAAGCACTGCATAAAACTGTCTATGAAGGACACCATAGATATTTGCCTGATGGACATGTTTTATGTGAAGGATAAACTGGTCGACAAGCCCAACGCCAAATGAAAGCTAACGATTGGAAACAACTGTGGGATTCAAAAATCCAGTGGCTCGCATGAAACAGTTGTTCATTTTTCATGAAATCCCTTAATGGAGTGAATTATTGATCAATCAGTTGATAGACCCGATGCATATTTTTAAGAATATGGGAGAGATTCTTTGGAAGACTTTCATCGGAAAGAAAGAAAGCAAAGAACAAAGAGAGGACTTAGAAGAGTGAGATCGTATGTGAGAGTTGTGAGCAATTACTAAGCCCAACGGAACATTATCATTACCTACAAGAGCTCCTTGCGTGCTTCACAGGATGGAAGAGCAACAAGTGAAGAAAACAATTTCAGAGTTTCGGACACCTACTGGATGCATGAGGTGTCTAAAAACTGCTTTCATATGAAACGACGATCTTGGAGGGCTCAAGTCTCATTATTGGCACAAGTTTTTACAGTTTGTGCTCCTTGTAGCCTTAAAAGATTATCTTTTGGAGGATGTACGAAGAACTATTTATAAAATTAGTTCTTTAGTACGGTGGATCTCTTCTAAAGAGATAAATAGAGATAGCATTGAGAGTGCAAAACTCAATGCTATCGAAGCTATTTGTATGGTAGAAAAATACTTTCCCACAAGTATTCTCAATATTCAGCTTCATTTACTGGTTCATGTGGTAGATGAAGTTGCAATAGTAGGAACTGTCCATAGTCGATGGATGTTCTTCTTAGAGCGCTTTATAAAGACATTAAAAGGGTTTTTTCGATAGAGAGCATGTCCAGAGGGTAGCATGGCAGAGGGATGGCTTGTACAAGAGTCTCTTGTATTCATAACTGAGTTTCTACGTATGTCGGATCCCGAACTGCCTCGCTTATGGAGTGATGATGAAGATGTTCATCTCATAGGCGATGAACCACAAGGTAAAGGATTGCAAAGAAAAATGGATGCAGCTTTCAAAGAGAAGGCAATGAAGTTTTGCATAGTTAACTCTGAGCCTATACAGAAATGGTTAGAAAAGTATGAACTTGCCAAGGAGTCCAACACAAAGGAAAAAGCTTAGTTTTGAAGGAATCGTTCCACTCGATTTTTACCTCTTCCAGAAAGTCTTCGACCTCTTCCACCTTTTCCAACGAGTAGATGGCTAGATATAGTGGTTTCACAAGCAAAGGCAGTGGATGAAGATATCTCTAAAGAAGAAGAAGAACTCGTAAAGGGATGTGATTGGGAGTATACTAAATACGGTGCACTATGGTCTCATGGACGACACTTTCGGATCACACGAATTGATAAAAATAGGTCTACTTTTGATAGTGGGGTGATGGTGAACTTTTTGCAAAAAAGTAGAGCGAGTGCAAGAGATGATAATGCTCAAGAAGGCCAACTAGATTATTGTGGTGTGATTCAAGATATCTTGAAACTATCTTTTAGGAAGTTTGATTACTTTGTTTTTTATGTGAAATGGTTCAAAGTAGTCACCTCTGGAAGAAACCCAACAATGTGGCGGGATAAAAGAGGTTTGCTTCAAGTCGACTCCAGAAAATTATGGATGGATGAAAGAGATACAATTTTTACTTCTCGAACACTATGAACAAGTTATTTTTATACCAGATTCAAAAGAATCAGAGTGGCTATTTGTTTTACAAGTTGCCCTACATAGTAGACAAACTTGTGAGAACATAGATATAGAAGAAATTCCATCTGTAGTGGACTCAGAGATTCATTCGATAGTTTAGGAGGAAGAGATCATTGTTCAGGAAGAAGAGGTCATTGAAGGAGATGAAATACAAGACGAAGCAATAGATGATGATCAAGAAGAAACCAGCATAACAAGTGATTTAGAAGTCATCAATATAGAGATAGATATTCTCGGTGCATCGGATCTCCAAGAGGATGCTAGACTAGAGAAGTTTTGAATCAAACACTTGTACGTACTAATTTTTGTTTTTTTTTTTTGCTAGTTTTTTTGTACACTACCATTTCTCTATATCACCTTTATTATCATATGCTAATTATTTGAGTTCTTTTGTTATAGAGCATGATGGGAGACAGTCCTCCAGTCACTCCACATTCCATGATAGAGGAGCAATTCTTAGAGTTCATCTCTCAGGTACCTCTTGCGTATATGGTCGCTACATCACAGTATTGGATTGCTCATGGTAGCACTCCCCCCGGCCTCACTCCTGGCGGCCTCACTCCCACTGGTGTCACTCCTATCGGTGTCACTCCTGCTGGTGTCACTCCTGCGGGTGGTGCTACTCCCACGGGAGGTATATCTCCTAGCTTTATGACTCCACCATGAACATCTTTTTAGCCATCCCCTACTGGCTCTAGTAGTAGACATGTGCATTCGACACCTCAGTGCGATACAAGTTCTGGCCCGTCTCCTAGGTCGAGGTCACACTCTAGAGCAGGAGTTCTAGGAGTGGATCTACAGGTAGGTCTAGAGGAGGTGGCTATTGTGGAGGCAGTGCGACGGATGTTGTGTCACCCGCTTCTACTCCTAGGATGAGTACCTCAGATGTAGGTACGCCACATGGTACACCACGTGGAACACCACATATACCTTGGGGTGCTCATGACCATGATGACTCGAAGGTGTATAGTATCCGAGATGGAGCTTCGGTGATGGATGCGGTTGGGAAAGCTATGACAGCTTTGCTCCATACAATTTGGACACTCTATCATGTTGAAATGGAGTGAACAAGATAAATATAAGAAGAATTATATCATACAGATGATTAATCAGGAGTTCCGACCAGCCGATAGGTAGCCTCTTGCCAGTTTAGAGTGGATTCTGCACATCGCACGTGAAGTTATGTCCCATCAATGATTCAAGGCTCGTGATGCTTTCAGAGCAGGCTTATCAAAGTCTATATGGTTAGATGATGAGGAGTGGGATATGATTCACGACGAGCAGTAGGAAACTCCTAATCGATATTGCCAGTAGCAAGATGCCGCAACCACACGTTTAGATACGGTTGGACCATCATATTTGGGCAGCGACGGATATGACACGGTGCATCACGAGTTTGTAAATACCATTTGGTTTATTGAATTTTTTTGTGTTAAGCTTCTCATGTATGTTCCTCTAATGTTTTGTATATTTGTTGCAGGCACTGGCAATGGGTCGTCCTCCAACACGAACGGAGGAGGCTTATGGAAATCGTCATGGATTGACTGCACTATTGGAGGACTTGGAGGGACGCAGTGTGGTCGTTTCATGGGAGTGTTTGCGATGAGGTGATGAATTTATAAACTTGGTTTTTACTTGTTGTTTGTAAATCTCATGTGAATTTATCTCATTTCATGAATGTTCTTTGTTGAAGGACTATTGATATGGAACATTCTTTGCATGTGTATGGCAATGGCACAACAAAATTTAATATTTGATTTTTATATGGCAATGCAATGCTTTGCCACATTTTGTAAAAGCATCATATATAAAAGTGGTTTGCCACACTCTTGTACATGCTTCATTTATGAAATATATAACTCTTCTTGTACATGGTTCATGGTACATGGTTCATTCTGATTATCTCCTTTGTGTCCAATAATATTCTGTTTTATGAAATCATATTTCGGTCGACATTAAAGTACACATCACATGTACTTGGTTTTTTTGGGCAGAGTGTATTGTCTTTTGCTAAGCAACATCATGGTAATGTTGCTGTAGTAAAAGACAACACATTCTGCCCAAATTTTTTTTTGCAGATATGGTCATCGATATAATTGACGGTACTCCCAGTAATGCCATCGGAATAAGTGTCGGTACACCCCGTAGGCACCAATATATGCGACGGTACAGCCAACTGAGGTGTCGATATAACCGTTGATATGAGCATTGGTAATACCGATGTTTATACCGGTGCCTATACTGACGCTTATACCGACGCCTATACTGGCACTTTAGTACCAACGCGCATATCGACACCACCGACGTTGGGCCAAAAATGCCCGCGCTCATTTCCCTCGATAAAAACCTTGGTATACGGCCGATCTGTTGTAGTTTATGTTTTGATCGTAATCTCTATTTCAATATTTTGGGGAAAAAGTATAATAATGCACTTTTTTCTTTCGAGTTTAAGTGTAATACCGATGTTTATACTGGTGCCTATATTGACACTTATACCGATGCCTATATTGATGTTTATACCGACGCATATACTGACGCTTATACTGACGCTTATACCGATGTTAATATGAGCATTGGTAATATCGATGTTTATACCGGTGCCTATACTGATGCTTATACCGACGCCTATACTGGCGCTTTAGTACTGACGCGCATATCGACACCACCGACGTTGGGCCAAAAATGCCCGTGTTCATTTCCCTCGGTAAAAACCTTGATATACGGCCGATCTGTTGTAGTGTATGTTTTGATCGTAATCTCTATTTCAATATTTTGGGGAAAAAGTATAATAATGCACTTTTTTCTTTCGATTTTAAGTGTGTGTGTATATATATATATATATATATATATATATATATATATATATATATATATATATATATATATATATATATATATATATATATATATATAGATATATATATATATATATATATATATCCGTTCCTCAATTTTTGTACATGATCGTCCTGTTTGTAAAAAACATCAGAAAATGTTCTGATGCAATCACCGCATTATTAAAGTGTCAATACATTACTTTCGAGTATATTCTGGAAGGATAACATGTTCAGAGTTTAAACTTAATGTTTGAATTAATTAAGTTGTTTACAACTATTTTGATATGTTGAGTAATTTCTGTTGTTATGCGGAGTTCATTGATAATGCTTTAGATTTGAAGTCAATAAGGTAATTTGATTATAAAGCTGACTATGCGTTGGAAAATGAACAAGCTGCTCACGATTCCCGTGTTCCTAAAGAATTACCTGGTCAGATGGTCATAATCCTTGTGTCATTTTTTATGGATCAGAAAAGAATTACTGATATAGGACGAATTCTATTTTCGCTAACTAATTTTTCCAAGTTATTCTTGTTTTTTATGGTTAGATAATACCATATATGAAGACTGGTCCAACTATAGACATCATCGCAATACAGATAGTGAAATATTCTGAATTTAAATCAGTGAGTGCAGATTCACAAACATTTAGCTGATAGATATTTGCGCCTTATGAGGATTTGGTATTCAAATACATTTATTTTCCGATTTTTGTTAGAGAGAGAGAGAGAGAGAGAGAGAGAGAGAGAGAGAGAGAGAGAGAGAGAGAGAGAGAGAGAGAGAGAGAGAGAGAGAGAGAGAGAGAGAGAGATTTCACAATTTGTGTAAGCTAGCCACATAAAATCATAGAAACACTATAGACATGTGAATTTAGGAATAATAGCACCTAATATTTTATATTTCATAAGGTAAATACATTACTGGACTTCCACTAAGTTGGCTTATCTTGCTGTTGAAATGAAGCACATGGATGATTCCTATATATGAAGCATTATGCAGCTGTAAGGATAGTTCTAGAAAAACTGATGGACCTATGATGCATTACACTAGAAGTTATATTTCCTCGCATGACCTATCTTTCTACCTCTCCTCTCTCTCTCTCTCTCTCTTTCTCTGTGTCTCTCTCATTCTTATTCTCTGTTAAAGATTGTCTAATTACATACATATTTCTTCGTGAGGAAGAACAAGGTTCGCTCACAATATGGGATATGCGAATCACATAGACATAGATACTTCAAGGCCATATCTCTCGCACAGATTATTAATCATCCTCAACTGAAGGTAACCGTGAATTTATCAACTCTTGTGAAACGACCTTGAAAAGCCCAATTTTCCCAACCGTACCATCCCATAGTTTGAAAGAAAGCTGCGCCTTTGAATGTACATACATGGAAAGTTACGTCATCGATGTTCATGTCATACTCTATGGCGTCCTTGGGTACTGAACGATCCCACCATAGCTGCCCGACGCGATTGATCATAATGTTTCCCATCTTGTTATTGTCTTTCAAAGCTTGTAACATCGCATCCTTCCAATTCCATGAAGCAGCGGGAGCTTTGCTAGTTTGCAGTAATCTACGATTATAAATGTTCATGCTCCGAGTCATGCCCAGTATTCTTTTTGATTCCAGCTGAAAATCGTGACTACCATTGAACGTACCTGGCAAAATAAGAAATAGGAAAGTAAGCTTGCGACCATGAAAGATTAATGCTTTATCTGCTAAATAGGAACGTAATAACTGTAAGCATATCTGTTAAATTCTTAAAAGAAATGGACACAGAAAGAGAGAGAAAGAAAGAAGAAACTATCAACAGAAGTATGAAACATCACGGTTTCAAACAAATTCTAAAGTTTTCATTTAACTGCCAGTCGGATTTCGGACGGCTATTGTGCTATAACTTGTGCTATTACTTCCAGCTGCATTAAGGGATGCCATTGTCTCGATCAAAAACTAATGCAACCGCTAAGAGCCGATGCGGGGAGAGAGAGAGAGAGAGAGAGAGAGAGAGAGAGAGAGAGAGAGAGAGAGAGAGAGAGGTGTTACGTTTTTTGTAATCTTCAATTATGTTTGAAATACGAAAAATAACATTGCACATATTTTTCATTCCTACACTCGGACATGCGCGCTTACACAGCCATTCAGACAGGACGACGTATACACGTACAGACTCAGCTTCCATCAATTTTGAATTTTAACAGTTAAGAAATGGGTCAGTTGGTTGAGTCCCTCGCTTCTTGAGACGGCCGCCTGGGTTTGACCCTCTCCAGACAGGTAACCATGGTTTCAAGTATGTGTAACGAGCCTAAAAATCAATTGTAAAAGACTTTGTGTGGTTGTAACTTGTAAGTTCGTGTCAAACCAATGTAACCTCTATTCTTGTGAGAGACAGGTAACCATGGTTTCAAGCATGTGTAACGAGTCTAAAAATCAATTGTAAAAGACTTTGTGTGGTTGTAATTTGTAAGTTCGTGCCAAACCAATCTAACCTCTATTTTTGTGAGATAACAGGGTTTCCCTGAATACTATGCTCATTCACTGTGGACAATTATAATTTCAAAATTAAAGCTCAAGAGAGTAAACTTTGGATAAATCTTATATATATATATATATATATATATATATATATATATATATATATATATATATATATATATAACCACAAGACATTACTTATTCTGACTATTATTTTTTTCTACTTTCCCGCTATATTTCAAATTAAAAAGAACAATGCACGCATCTTGTGGACTCTTTGTACCATAACCTTGGTGAGGCCATTTACAAATTTTGAACTATGAACCTTCAATGAAACAATGAAAGAGACAAGGTGTTTACCATCAGGCCGTTTACAAATCTTGAACTTTGAACTTTGATCGACAAACAAGGTTTTTACCATACACTACGCATCCCCAATTATTCTGAGTATATTGTACACACGTACTATGTATACACACACATACAGAGCACTTACGGCCTGCTTTAAATACACACTCAACCTCCATCTTTCTCAGATTTTTCGGTCATGAGAGAGAGAGAGAAAGAGAGAGAGAGACGATCGTTACCTGTAGAAACAGGCGTCGTATGTGAGTCCTCTTGTGCCGCTGCGGGGAGTTTGAGCAACAAGCTGCACGAGAGGAGGAGGAGGAGGAGAAGGAAACCGTTAAATAGTAGAACCCTCATGATCTTGACAAGTACAACGAAGAATAAGTAAGTGATAATGATTTGCAGGGATAGCTTCGGCTGCGGGGATATTGTAGAGATGGCGAAAGTTAGCGTAAGCACGGCGGAGTTGTCTTGCGGGGACGACGCTGCTGTCGATTTTCTATTAATATACGCTGGAGAGAGAGAGAGAGAGAGAGAGAGAGAGAGAGAGAGAGAGAGAGAGGCGCTAACGAACCTGCACCTAACTACCTTGCACGCCTTTGACTGGAGAGATCACGTGAAAGACTATAGGAGGAAATACAGAACTGAATTTTGTTTGTTTCCACACTACCTCACATGTTGTCATATTTTACGTATTAGTTCTTAGCCGAATGAAAACATGACAAGTATACAGACGGTTGAATTAAGAATGTGGACGGCTCCCTCAAATTTTGCTCATCGTTTGAGGACATCATCCCTAAGGGGATAAGGTGTTAGATGAAATGGTGCATTTTTGTGTGAAGGGAGGGCCAAGGAACTTATAAACATTAAACATATTCTTTATCTTTGGGCTGGTTCACATGAAGATATGACATAAGGAATTCAATTGTGTTTACTACATTGCACCTCCACTTTTTCCATTCACAAAAACTACACTATAAAACATACTTGATAGAACTTGGACATACTCATGCGTTCCACGTAGCCTTTGTAGAAGTTGCCATTATATATATGCTTTTGGTATGGGAAGGGGTTACATTTGGGTCCCTCCCTATAAGTATAACAAAATGGTGATGATACTTATTCATAGAAAGAAGAAAAACCTCAATCACAATACAAGAAACTTGTTTTAAGTCTTTTGAAGGAAAACACTATCATACTCACCTTAGCAATCTGTGTAGGCACACTTAGGTTCACTAGGGCACTTTTTCCTTCTTGGTAGATTCTTTTGAGCTCCTTCTTCATCATAATGTTTATGCGTGTTCTTGCTCCCCAAACTCCTGCAATCACTCTTAGAGCATTTCACTGCTCATTGAGGTGCATTTTACAAAAAAAATCTATGATTATTTAGATCTCTATGATAATTCTTATAATAAAATTTGCATTCATGTTACCATAGTTTCCAAATAGCCACTAGAAACTTTTATATATGTTCTTTAATAAAAACATATATTGGTCTGGTCAATCAACCATGGGGGAAAATGCCTAGAGTGAGGGAATAGAATTCTCCTACTCAAAAGAAAAATTCCCGTTTCATGTGTAGAAACCAAGTCTCTCAACTTGGTTAAAGAAGAAGTTGCCTAGACAAGTGCTCCTATGAGAGTGGTAGTCATAGTAGAAAGAACTCCAAGAGCGATGTCCTACGAGATGTGCAAAATTTCACATGTAGGTGGTGAACTAGTGTGCGGGTTCCACGGATCATAGAACACACATTACTCATAGAGTAGGTCTAGACACTTGAATAAAATACTCACAAAGACTCACAATTCGGCTGCAATATTTCACTTGATAACTAGACTAGAGCAGCATATAATAGACCTCAAGAGAGATGTGTCTAGGAGAAACACATCTTCATAAGAGAAAAACAAATAAAAACCTTACATTCAAGGAAATGCACCATACATCCCTTTACAAAGGTGGATTCACATCATATATTTCTGCTAACACCAGCCCAAGGTTGCCCTCTAAGCCAACATCTCTAGCAAGGATTCCCTTACTATGTAGGTGGAGCTTGCCATGCAAATGTGCTAAGGAAGGGCACAAGAGTTAGAAGGCTATAGAATTGAAATGCATAGGATGGAATCTACTCTATGAAGGCTCTCCCCTTGCATGAAGTGGACATCCCTATTTATAGCCTTGGGAATGATTAGATATTCTAGGAAGTGTTGATATATTTAGGTAGTGATGTATGTGAACATGCTAGGACCGCCGGGGCATTTTTTTCCCTCTTTAGGAGGTTTTTTTTCCCCCGGCTTGTATATACGCCTATTGCCCTAATGGGCTACTTATCTTTGTACATTCTCTAGTAATACATTCAGTATTGTGTGTTTGTGCTCCAAGCTTCTTCTTCTTCCTTGTGCTGTTTACGTGCTTCCGCAGACGTCTAACTCCAACAATTGGTATCAAAGCAGGTCATCGCTTCATCTAGGGCGCCGTCGACACTCCTCCGTTTGCAGTCTCCGTTTTCCGAAATTGCGATCTGAGCTCGTTTCGACCTCCGAATGTACTATCGCAGTGCTTGTGCAAGCTATTTCGTCTTTTTGTGCCAAATGTATATACCAGTTTCTGTTCGTCAGTATAAGCGTCTCGAAGTCTGCTACAAGTCTAGCAGAATCATCTGGGCAGTTCTGTTCAACTTTTTGAGATACAGTCAATTTTCTGCATCAAGGTATTTTAGTCACCGGTCATGGCTGAAAGCAGTGGTGTATTCTGTATGTTGGCTATTGAGGATAAGTTGGATGGTACCAACTACCCATTATGGGCTTATATGATGCGACATGTATTGGTTGCAAAAGGATTGTGGAACATTGTGCAGGGTGTTGAAAGACGTCCTGTTACACCTCTGACTACAGGTACTGCAAATACAGGTGCTGGAGCTGATGAAGATGGTGTCGAAGATGATATTCTGCAGATTCCTGTTCATGCTGCTGTTTCTACTGCACCTACTGCAGAGCAAATTCGCTGCGATGGTAGAGATGCCCAAGCACATGCATTGATAGCTTTGTCTGTCAAACGTGCCATTATTCCTCACATTCGCTCTTGTAGAACAGCTAAGGATGCTTGGGATACACTTACCACATTGTACCAAGCTAGGAATGAGGCTCGTGTTGCTTACCTCCGAAAACAGTTGGAGAGTGAGCACATGAATGAAGGTGATTCTATGGAGAGTTTCCTAACGAAGATATAAGACTTGAAGGAACAATTGATTTCTGTTGATGAGGTTATACCAGATAGCTCACTTGTGCAGACCATTCTGAATGGTCTTCCTGATTCATATCAGAGTTTTTCTTCTACTCTTCGGTTGATGATGAAAGGCAATCCAAATGCCTTATCATTTGAGGAGTTAGTCTCTATTTTGTTGCAGGAAGATCAGTCCAGGCAAAACAGGTCCATTATGCGAGTTTCAGATCAAGCTTTCCTTGCTAGTCAGAAAGGCAAAGGAAAATGGAGCTCTTCAACTTGTAAGCAGAAATCTGCTAATTCTGCATATTCGAAGAAGGAAGATAAAGATGAGAAGAAATCAGAAAAGCAGAAATTGTTTTGTAAGTACTGCAAAGGGAATGATCATATCATAAAGAACCTTCCAAAACTGACTGCTAAAGAGGCAAAGAAGAAAGAGGTTGGAATGGTTGTTGGAGAGGCCTCTACACCAAAAACAGAGTCTGTAAGGCATGCAAATTAGCCTTGAAATCAGAAATATGCTTCTCAATAGGACCAGTGAGCAGCATGTCATCAACATAGACAACAATGATCAGAAGCACATCATTAGCATGCTTAACATATAAGGTGCTTTCAGTTGTACTGTTCTCAAAACCATGTGCAACTAGATAGGCATGTATCTTCTCATACCAAGCATGTGGTGCTTGCTTTAAACCATATAATGCCTTCTGTAACCTGCACACCTGGTTTTCATGCCCTTTTTGCACAAAGCCATGGGGCTAAAAAACATACACTTCTTCATGCAAGTCACCATTCAGAAATGCTGTTTTAATGTCCAACTGATGTACATTCCAACCATGATGGGCTGCAAGTGCACAAATGCTTCGAACAGTAGTCATACGGCATGTAGGTGCAAAGGTCTCATCAAAATCAATGCGTTTTTCCTGTGCATAACCCTTTGCAACAAGCCTAGCCTTATACCTGTCAACTGTACCATCAGGTTTACACTTCAACTTATATACCCACTTAGTGCCAATGGCCTTCTTGCCAGGAGGCAAGTCACATAAAGACCATGTACCATTCTTCATTATAGCATCATATTCAGATTGCATAGCAGCCATCCAATTTTCTGAATTCTGTGCTTCATCAAAAGAAACAGGCTCATTCTCATCACAGAGACTAGACGCAGCCATAACATAGCAATCTGATGCAAAGGAGGCACTATGAGAGCCTGAACGAGTATGATATGACAAAGGTGCATCTAATTTGTTGTCACGCAAAGTCTGCACTAGCCATTTTGGCATAGTTTTTGCCTGCTCAATATCAGCTCTCTCATCAACAAGTGCATCATGTAGATCTGCATCAGAAATGGAATGATCTGCATCATCATATGAAACCTGCAAAGGCTGAGAAGTTGCCTTATTAGGAACAACACTAGACTGTCCACCTGTAAAAAGAGGCATCAAAGTATCATACATGTCTTTGGAGCTAACATATGTCTCCTTAGTACATGAAAGCAATGGCTGAATAGCATCTTCCACAAAGACAACATCACGGCTAACCAGAATGCGTTTACTCTGTGGATGATATAGACGATAGCCTTTACTTTCAGAACTGTACCCAACAAAAATACATTTTACTACCTTATCATCCAATTTTTTGCGATGTTGTTCAGGCACTAGTGCATATGACAAACAACCAAAAACACGCAGATAAGCAATAGATGGCTTGCGGTCATGCCAAGCCTCATATGGAGTGATAGCATGCAGTGCTTTAGTGGGACACCTGTTCAGTACATATGCTGCACACATGATAGCCTCAAGCCAGATACTATGTGGTAAAGCCTGACTTTTGACCATGCACCTCGCCATCTCCATGAGTGACCTGTTCTTTCGTTCAGCAACTCCATTCTGTTAAGGTGTATACGGCACTGTACACTGGTGTTTTATCCCACGTTCAGCCAGAAATGCATTAAAATCAGAAGACATATATTCCCCCCCTCGATCAGAACGGAGGGTGCCCATTTTACATGCTGACAGATTTTCAGCCAAAACCAAAAACTGTTTAAAGCACATGAACACTTCGGACTTTGCCTTCAATGGATATACCCATGCATGCCTGGAAAAATCATCAATGAAAGTCACGAAGTAAAGATAATTTCCAAAAGAAGGTGTCTGCATAGGTACACAGACATCACTATGTACAAGCTGCAATTTTTGAGTAGCCCGAACTGAACCATCTTTTGGAAAGGATGAACCTTGCATTTTGCCCAAAATACAGCCTTCACAAACATGTTTTCCAGGTGCCTCAAGTTTGGGCAATGAGGACACCATTTCAGATTTTTGCAGGCGTAGCAAACTAGCAAAATTCAGATGACCAAAGCATGCATGCCAAAGCTTTGCATCTGACATAGCCTGAGAATCATTTACTACACATGCCAAATCATTTACAGATCTTTCATAGTCTATGAGCTTATACAACCCACGACATAAAATGCCAGAAGCAATAATCACATCGCCATTTGATAGATCATGAACTGTACACCTGTCATCAACAAATTTCACAACCAAGCCAATCTTGGCTAATGCAGAAAATGATAACAGGTTCTTTTTTATCCCTGGCACAAATAAAGCATCTGACAAAGTGAAAGAACTACCATCAGCAGTAGTCAAAATGATCTTACCAACTCCCATAACAGGATAAGAGGAGTTGTTGGCGCATGTAACAGTATTCCCTGTAAGGGCAGGCTCGAGTGAAGAGAAGAAAGTGCGCTGTGAGGTAATATGTTTGGTCGCCCCACTGTCGAAATACCAAACATCTGAGTCTACTGCAGACATGCACTGCTCATGAGAAGATGGGTCAAAACTGCAGACATATATTGACACATTATTGCAGCGTTTTGGCCTTGAAGCTTGTAAGCCTATTGCCACTCCTATGGAGACAGGTTTACGATTGAGTCTTCATGATGTTGGAGATGCATTTGATGCTGTTCTCTATCAGCAGGCTGTTGGATGCTTGATTTACTTATGCATTACTTGGCCAGATATTCAGTTTGCTGTCTCACAGATGAGCAAGTTTATGCATTGCCCAGGAGTCATGCATTGGAAGGCGGTTAAGCGCATCTTTCGCTACTTGAGTGGTACTCGGCTACTTGGGTTGTTTTATCCCAAGGGGGGAACACTACCGCCATATTTGCATGCTTTTTCTGACTCAGATTGGGCTGGTTGCTATGACACTCGTGTGTCCACCAATGGTTTTTGCTTCATGCTTGGTAGCTCACGTATATCTTGGTTGAGCAAGAAGCAGCCTACTATGGCCACTTTCAGTTGTGAGACTGAGTATAGGGCAGCTTTCACAACGACTGTTGAGTGTGTGTGGCTCAGAAGCCTTATGGCTGATTTAGGTGTTGGTCAGTCTTCTGCCACCACCATCTTCACTGACAGTTAGAGTGCATTGGCAGTTGCGAGGAACCATGTGTTCCATGCTCGCACTAAGCACATTGAGGTGCATTATCACTATGTCAGGGAGAGGTTCTCTGCTGGGGAGATCAGCTTGGCATATGTGCCCACGCAGGAGAACATTGCAGACCTTTTCACGAAGGCTCTGCCTAGGGAGAAGTTTGAAGCTTTCCGCAAAGCTTTGCGCTTACTTCCTTTTGTGGAGTGATTTCCACATAGCTTGGTACTTCCTTATACATGAGTGCCAGCTCCTCGTTCACCGCATCACTCCCAAGGGGGATTTGTTGATATATTTAGGTAGTGATGTGTGTGAACACACTAGGACTGTTGGGGCACTTTTTTCCCTCTTTAGGAGGTATTTTTCCCCCGACTTGTATATACGCCTATTGCCCTAATGGGCTACTTATCTTTTTACATTCTCTAGTAATACATTCAGTATTGTGTGTTTGTGCTCCAAGCTTCTTCTTCATGCTAATGATTCAAAACACCATCTAGCCAAGTAGTGAATGAATAACAAGGGTGGATCTAAAAACATCCCTGGCCAATTCACTATTTTACTAGATGCAATCTGGGCACGAACATGTGAACTAGGTGGATTCCAACCACTAGTCCATTTTTGGGCATGATTGGTGCACGGAATTAGTAACCAAGGTGGGATTCTTATCCCTATCAAGACTCTTTGAGAAATCTTGATTCAGTTGAATTTGATTTGAAGAACTTGAAGTTTGGTTGGCCCAAACATCTAACTTGGATGTTTATACAATGGTTTACTCCCAACCAATAGTTACTTGATTTTATCACCTGATAGGAGGACTAATTTATCCTAATGGGCTTGAAAAATTTATTTTTGGTCAACCATACTATAACTTGACCAAGTGAAAGCCAAAATTGTTCAATGTAGGACACTTTTCTTAAATTCTTTAGCTAAAAGTTCTTGGGAATTATCAATTTGATGAGAAATTCCTAACTAGTTCTCTATTCTAGAGTGCACTGGACTCTAGAAAGTCATTAAAGTTATGCTAGAGAACTAGAAGCAAACTTAAATGAATAAGTCAATCTTGGACTTATCATCTTTTGAAGATTGAGTAAGTTCTTGTATAGAATATCTTTCTAGGATGTTGAATTTAATTCGCTGGTTCTAATCAGCTAACCCTAGACTTTTGTGAAAAGAATGAGTTATTATATCTGATTCAAATCCAAAAAGATTCAAAAAGTAGAAAAAAAGAACTAAAACTCTATACAATCAATTCGAACATCTAAGATAATTGTTGTGGGTCAAACTCTAGATGACTCAATGTTGGAGTTCGAGGTCTATCGAAGCACGCAAATAGCACAAGGAAGAAGAAGAAGCTTGGAGCACAACACACAATACCGAATGTATTACCACTAGAATGTACAAATATAAGTGACCTGTTAGGGCAATAGGCATATATACAAGCCGGGGGGAAAAAACCTCCTAAAGAGGGAAAAAAGTGCCTCGATGGTCCTAGTGTGTTCACACAAATCACTACCTAAATATATCAACAAATACCCCCTTGGAGTGATGCAGTGAATAAAGGAGCTGACACTCATGTATAAGGAAGTGTCAAGCTATGTGGAATCAATCCACAAAAGGAAGTAAGCACAAAACTTTCTAGAAATCTTCAAACTTCTCCCTAGGCAGAGCCTTTGTGAAAGGGTCTGCAATGTTCTCCTGTGTGGGCGCATATGCCAAACTGATCTCTCCAATAGAGAAGCTCTCCCTGATATAATGATAGTGCACCTCAATGTGCTTAGTGCGAGCATGGAACACAAGGTTCCTCGCAATTGCCAATGCGCTCTAACTATATGTGAAGATGGTGGTGGCAGAAGACTAACCAACACCCAAATCAGCCATAAGGCATCTAAGTCACACACACTCAACAGTCCCTATGAAATCTGCCATATACTCAGCCTCACAATTGAAAGTGGCCACAGTAGGTTGCTTCTTGCTCAACCAAGATATGCATGAGCTACCAAGCATGAAACAAAAACCATTGGTGGACACAAAAGTGTCATAGCAACTATCCTAGTTAGAGTCAGAAAAAGCATGTAAATCTGGCGATAGTGATCCCCCCTTGGGATAAAACAATCCAAGTAGTCGGGTATCACTCAAGTACCGAAAGATGCACTTAACCGACTACCAATGCTTGACACCTAGGCAATGCATAAACATGTTCATCTGTGAGATAGCAACCTGAATATCTAGCTTAGTAATTCATATGTAAATCAAGCATCCAATAGCCTGCTGATAGAGAACAACATCAAATGCATCTCCAACATCATGAAGATGCAATTGTAAACATGACTCCATAGGAGTGGAATAGGTTTATAGTCTTCAGCCAAAACATTGCAATAATGTGTCAATATATTTCGTTTGACACAAAGCTGTTCCACCATCAACTTGCATAAACTGAATGCCCAAATAATAATGCAATGCCCCAAAGTAGACATCTCAAATGAGGCATGCAAATCAGCCTTAAAATCAGAAATATGCTTCTCATGAGGACTAGTGAGTAGCATGTCATCAACATACACAAAAATGATCAAAAGCGCATCATTAGCCTGCTTAACATATAAGGTGCTCTTAGTTGGACTATTCTCAAAACCATGTGCAATCAGGTAGGCATGTATTTCTTCATACCAAGCACGTGGTTCTTAAGATATAAGGTGCTCTCAGTTGGACTGTTCTCAAAACCATGTGCAATCAAGTAGGCATGTACTTCCAACCCTACGAGTTGTTCTTCAAATCGTTGAGGGTCTTGTGGCTGGGTCACTAGTTATTGCACATGTTCTTGGTATTTGGATTGTGGTATCTGAATAGTAAATGGCAGTATAATGGGATCAGGTTCGATACGTGAGCACACAAGGGTGATGATGGCCTGCATGGGTTGTGGGCATGGTATGGTTCCATACATGCCTTTTGATTGGTGCAACGTGGAGGATGGGGTTCCTCAAATACTACATAGGTCATTTGCTATTAAGGCATATGCAATAGGCACATCATAGGTGAGACACATATAGAATATACAGGTGATGGCCCAACAACTATTCAAGACTTGCTTGTGGATCAATTCGGAATTGGGCACATAGAGCTGATCAATAATCTAGTAAGATGAATCTATTCATGTTATTCATCTATGCCAAGTACAAATTGAACAAGATTTTCTTATGAGGTTGAGTGAATTGGACTTGCCTAGGGAAGACAAAGTTCCGCATGCATATGTGGAGATCTATAGACAAATTTGGTATGATGGCAAGCATCTGAGCTAGCTTTAAGATCTCACTTTTCTTCATTTAATTTAGCACTAGGATCTCCTTGTTTGAGGGATCTTGTTTTCCATTAAACCAATTCTCTTAACTAAAAGAAGGAGACAACTACTTGCTTCAAAGGGAGAAAACAATGAAAGATTATCTTTGCATCAAGTTCAGAGGAGGGAACCTTTCTACTTCAAGTCAAGACTTCCTTGAAGTATCAAGGAAATTGAAGCTATGAGGATGGAGACTTATTTTTCTCTTGGACAATGGAAAGCCGTAGCTTGATTTGGAGATAAGTATTTTCGAGTTGATGATTGTTTTCAATTCATGCTTGATCTTGTTTTCATTGTCTTGCAGTTCATCTTAAAAAGAGTTGAAGTAGGGCAAATACTTTCATAGATTAAGTTCAAATACATGAGAAGCATTAGAAGCACTTGGTGCATAACATGGAGACATGAGTTCATGCACAAAAATCAATGATTGTCTATGCATTTCTCCTTCCAAAAGTATGCTTTCATGCATAACACATGCTTTCTCCTTACTTCAAAAAGATATTTGATGCACTCGAGTTTGTGCACATGCATGGTTATATCTTTTTGAAAGGTAGCAAGTAGAATGTTTGTGCATGGATGCATGCATAGCAAGCTCAAGAACTGCTTGAAGTAAAGTTAGGACATAAAAAGACACAATTATTAAACCTAACTATAGGCTAAAGAAAGTAAACATATTCAAGATATAGATCTTTATTCAAGAAAGTTATCTAGAAAATAACTTTTTGGCATGCAAAAGTCTAGAAAAGGGTGGGATGCCTAACCCTAAAGGTGGTTCTAGTTGTAGCATGCCCAAGTTTTACCGCATATGAGGAGAAAAGCATTAGCTTTCTTGACACTCCAGTATGCATGCACTAATTTAGGTTGAAAAATTTTATCTCTTAGACAAGCTATTTGAAAATCTCAATCATTAAGGTATTCCAAGATATTCATAAGCTATCACTTCTAAGAAAGAATCCTGATGATTCTTAAATGATAAAGAAGACGAGGAAGTGTTCATAGTACAATTATTATACATTGGTTCAATCATCAAAAGATGCTTGTACTTTATACTATGCAATCAAAGTGGATCGTTGAATTATGTTAAAAGTACTCTAGTAACATCACAAAATTGAAGAATGATAATATTTTTTTCAAGCTTAAGACTAGGAACACATTTAAATGAAAGTTCTAGTCAAAATTTCATCAAGATATAGAAAACCATATCCTATGGTGATCCTTTAGTTTGATACTCGAGACATGAACATAATTCCAACAATAAAGCTTTGAGAATATTTTCCAAAAGTCAAGAAATTCTTTCAAAAATCATTACAATAGTGCAATGGATTCCATGATGAATCATTTTCTTATGTTGTTTGATTCCTTATTAGGAATCTCAAGTATTGGAAGAATAAACTGCTCTCTAGTAGTGAGCACAAAATTCTTCAAGATAATTAAAACAACAAGTAGTTCCCTATAAGTCCCAAACCACCCATAGTGGTACTTAAATTCCAATGATTGATATAACCGAAAGGTGTATCAATATGAATGAGACTATCACCTTTAGAATATGAAAAGGCACTAGCATATAGTTGGACTTGCATTGAGGGAAAGATCTCTAAAATCCCATGGGTAAGCAAATAAGCTTTAGACAATTCAAGTGATCTTAACAATAAAGACTAAGTCTTTATTCTTGTTGCAAGGTTAATTAGACTTGATCAAGCTTGGCAATCTTTGTCCAAAAACTTGCAATTGGAATTACTCTGAAGTTTTCCCAAGAATTTTCAATCAAATTCCTTTTGGGAATTTTTCACTCAAGCCCCATTTATCTAATGGAAAGTGTAAAAAGACTAAGCTCTTTCAAGTTTGAATAGAATGAAATATTCCTAGTATGTAGTATGCATCCATGATGATGGTAATTAAGTCTGTAAAAGGTAAAACATAATGTTTGCCTATCCTTAAAGGGATTTCATAAAGGTGAAATCCATAAGCATGAGTGGATGCTTAGACTTAAACAATATAGATATTTCTATAAATTCCCTAGGGTAGCTATTTAAAGCTTCAGTAAGAAATGAATCTATAGACAAGAAGTGAAAAGCCCTTGTCGCTACAAATTGGTTGACTATAACCAATCAGACTTGAATTTATGAAATTCAAGTACTTGGAATTATAATTGGTTTTCTTTTGAAAACCCTAGCAAAGAAGGATGGATATTCCATCCAAAGGTTTTCAACTTTCCAAGGAAAATCACAAGATTGTGAAACGATCATGTGCAGGAATCAAAACCTAGAAAATATAGTTAGAGGTAATGGCTAAAACTTCAAATCTTTTAAAGAATTGAAGTGAGAAGATACTCTATCAATATATGTTTTCACTTAAGGATAAGTCACACATTAATGTGAATATAAAATAGGGTGGTATGGGACACTAGATTTTATACTCAGATTGAAGTAGGAAAGATGGTATGAGACATCAGATCGTGGGATGATAATTATCTTTTATTCCTAGAATGAAGCTTGAAGTTAGATTTGATCCTCAAGGGAATTAAAACTTCAAAGGAGGAGTTTAAATTCATTGAGGATAAAAGTATGATCTCAAGATACTTCAAGATCAAGTAAGTAAGAAGATACAAATTAAGTGACTTCCAAGATCTTCTTTCTCAATAGGCTTCACAAACATGTTTTCCAAGTGCCTCAAGTTTGGGAAAAGAGGACACCATTATTGTTCCTATTTTATGAAATACTTCAAGATAAACTGTTGTTGATTCAAAAATGTTCAATTAATTTATGAAGTAGGACTTTGAGTTTGAAATGATCCTTTCCACTAAGGATTAGATTGACTAAGTCAAGCACCAATTTCCTAGTGTAACTCGGTAAATACAATCTTTTGACTCAAAGCAATGCACAAGGGTTGCATTCCTAGTAAGGAGTCATAAAGATTGAACATAAGCATAAGCATGAACTTAGTCTCAAGTGAAGCATTATTTGAATTAAAACTCATCAATAGAACCTCAATGGGTTGACACATTGATGTTGGATACCACACTAGTATCTTGTGGCTAGATGATGTTCTAGATTTGGTCTGAATCTTTGTAAGAATGTAGTTTATTTCTCTTAAAGAAAGGAAAAATGCTTCAATACCTTGTTGAAACATATCTTTGAGTAGTTCAAGTCTTGAGTCATCTAGAGTTTAACCCACAACAAGTATCTTAGTTGTTTGAACCGATTGTATAGAGTTTTAGTTCTTTCTTTCTGCTTTTTGAATCTTTTTGTGACTTAGATACGGTATTTGATTCTTTTCACAAAAGTTGAGGGTTAGCCGATTAGAACTAGCTAACTAAATTAAACATCCTAGAAAGATGGTCTATACAAGAACTTATTCAATATTCAAAAGATGATAAGTCCAAGATTGCCTTATTCACTTGAGTTTGCTTCTAGCTCTCTAGCATAACTCTAATGAATTTCTAGAGTCAAGTACACTCTAGAATAGAGAAGTTCGGAATTGCTTGTCAGATTGAAAATTCACAAGAATTTTTACCTAAAGTCTTTAAGAAAAGTATCCTACATTGAACAATTATGCAAGGGTGAGCGGGTGGAAAAAAGTGGTAGAAAAGGACATAGAGATTATGTAGAAAAAGGATAGGAGGGAGGGAAAAATGGCCACTAGCATTCAAACATACTTCATAAGCATGAAATGGATGATGAAAAATGTCACCAAATGAATGACACTAAGACCTCCAAGGCACCACCAATACCTCCACAAAGACTAGCAAGATTTGCACCTAACACTATGATACATGTAGAGAGTACACATGTAAACAAAATGAAAAGAAGAGTGTACTCACGAAATGAAAGAGATTTGAGAGACTCAAAGTGAGTAGACCAAGAGATGGGTAAACTCACATGGATTAGAAATGAGCCTGCCAAGATCATGAAGTATGCTATACAATCTTCTAACCAAGTAGAAAGTGGGGGAGAGGCCCTACTTATATGGAGTTGGCAGAGGCTCTCAAAAGTACATCATGTGTGGGATAATTTCCCCTGAAGGAGAATTAATACAATGGTAGAAGCAAATGGCTAGCTACCCAAATACAATGAGATACAATATAAAATGACATAAATTGAGTGTCTCTTGGATACAAAATGGAGATTCACTTATGGGGATACAAATGGAAATGGAATAGAAGAACAACTCACATTGTCAACACTCACATGTAGCAAGGGGTAAGCATCTATACTTAGCTTTGTAGAAAATAAAGTGAATGCGGGTTTGTTCTTGGATATACAAGTGATGAAATTTGACCTTATCACAAAGGCATAACCAAATATACTCCTTTTTTCCTCATTTGGCCCAACCCAATAAGTATCATTAAATTCTTTGTGTTTGTAATCCATCTTTATAAGGGTAGAACGGCCATTGGTTCACTATGTGCTTGAGATATCTAATAACTTTTCTTGCTGCATTCAAATGAACATCATTTAAAGAATTTATGAATTGAGAAAATACCCTTACAACATAAGCTATATATGGTATAGAGATTATTGCATAGTTCAAGACCTTGACTATGCTTCTATATCTTGTAATATCTTCATGGGGACAAAACCCACCCACACATAGCTTTGTACTTGGGTTCTTCAATTGTATTAGTGGCTTACATCCACTCATACCATATTTATAAAACACATCTAACATATATTTTCTTTGTGCCAGGTATACACCATCGTCCAGATAAATTACTATAATCCCTAGAAAATACTTGGGTGTTCCAAGATTAAAGATCTTTAATTCCTTCCCAAGCTTGGTCTTGATCATCTTGATACATGCATCATCATTTATTATTGATATTAGAATATCTACATTTATCCATATGTAGAAAATCTTGTTTCCTTTTTTTTCATGCGTCCTCAATTTTCCAAGGTAAGCTTTGATTCCACTAATATAGAATAATTACTCCAACTAAAGCCAAACTATGTTGGACCCTATTGAGGACCCCACAAATAGCTACTATAGTCACATAAAAACTCAATTTCTCTTAGCTCTCCTAGATTGAGCCTTTGAAACATTTCACACAAAAAATAGACACTCCTATATTTCTAACAAGCTCCAAATCAATCCAATTGGATCCTAGGAGGTATACTCTTCCAACACAAGATATACTAATGACTGTCTAGACAAGGCATGTGTGTACTCCATTAACATGTGCACTCACAATTTGTAGACAATAGACTTGACAACTATGTTTGTCCACTCTTAAAAATTCTTGAATTAAACAAGGATATATTGTATTGAAAATGATCTCTATTTCAAGAGCAAACAAACGAATCCACTAGACTTGAACCCCAAGGTTTATACAATGAGATATGGCTCAGAGTATATCTCTTCCTATGTGTAGAGAAAAGCTAGTAGGCGGCTAGCTTAGCTAGCAACGGGGTAGCTTATACAAAAGTAGATAAATGGCAAGCTTATAAATGCCTAGAAGAAGCCCTTGCTTCCATATAATCACTTGTAAATAGAGATGAAGGGTTTGGTGATCATTTGAGTCCTCAATTACCACCTCCAAATCCCCCAACTTTTTTCTTCATGAAAGTTGAATCTTTCAAGTGGTTAGAACTCTTGATTCAACTCCTATTGATTCACCAAACATTGAGTGGTGATGTGGCAAGGAATGCTAGAGGTAGTCCCTCTTAAGTTTGTAACTACACTAGACGTTTAACACACACACACACACACACACACACACACATATATATATATATATATACATACATACATACATACATACATACATACATGCATACATACATACATACATACATACATACATACATACATACATACATACATACATACATACATACATACATACAAACATACATTCATACATACAAGTACACATACACTCACTCACACACACACACACATACATACATATATATATATATATATATATATATATATATATATATATATATATATATATATATATATATATATATATATATATATATATGTGTGTGTGTGTGTGTGTGTGTCTCGATATATATATATATATATATATATATATATATATATATATATATATATATATATATATATATATATATATATATATATATATATGTGTGTGTGTGTGTGTGTATGTGTGTCTCGATATATATATATATATATATATATATATATATATATATATATATATATATATATATATATATATATATATATATATATATATATATATATATATATATATATATATATCGATAGATAGATAGATAGATAGATAGAGAGAGAGAGAGTTAGTCTGAATGAGACAGCTTTGTTGGATTAAGAATGCACTCTTTGTTTTATATGATGAATTCCTTCCCGGGAACCCTACATCAAGAGGAATCACAATAACACATTAGTTATAGCGTGTCCAATAAAAAATTACTCATCTAATATTTTAAGTACATTATCTGTTTGAAAAAGAATCCACATAGCTAGTCAAGGAACGAGAGCTGTTTATAATGCTTAAAACATTGCTTATTCATATGCTATTGACCAAGAGATCTTGATTTCAAACTATTGACAATGCTTTGGGTACAACTAGATTGTACGTTTTGTTATAGATTTCTCCATAAGAGCGTAGTTTTCAATGGCATTTTGTGAACAAATAATCTCTAGAACCTATAACATATTCCCTTTCAAAGATAATTAATCATTAGTTGAAGTTCAAGATTTGCATCCGAAACAACGGATAAGACTATTAGTGTTATTGTTCCTCAACTCATGATCTATACTTGCGCTTCATGTATTAAAGGTTATAAGCATGAGTATTGCTATTTCTTTGAGAATATAATTCTCGATGAGTACATCAAATTGATTTAGTGTATGCAAATTATAATTTTGAAGTACATCTTTTCAATCAATAATGTTCTCCATGGAATTTTCTAGTTGACATGTTTTACAGGATCATGATCGAGGTGATGAATATAATATAGAAGATACAAGATTGATGATGAAGACGATGTGCATGAGATTTAGGAGAAGCATCATTCCTTGAACCCTTCTCGTCATCAATGACAATGGGAAAAGGAACCAAAATATGGAGATTGTGATTGAGATTAAGAGTGAGATTTCGATTACAACCATGTAATCATACAATCATGATTGAGATTGTAGTTGTATAATCTCATGATTGTGATTGAGAATGAGAGTGAGATTACAATTACAATTGCATAATCACATGATTGAGATTAAGATTGTGAGTGAGAGTGTGAAGGAGAGTGTGATTGAGAGTGCGAGTGTGAATGAGATTGTGATAGCTCGGGGGTGTTCGAGAGGTCGAGGCTTCGTCAAGAAGCTATTACATCAAGAAGGATGAGACTTCATCTTGAAGCTATTGATTTTATATTGAAACATTTGATTCATGAACATGGATCTAGAAGCTATTGATGCAATTGGAATCTGACACTTTAAGATTCACAAGATAAGATTTCTCTCTATTAATATATATATTTTGATTTAAACACTTTGTTTAATTTGTTCTTTTGATAATGAGACTAATCTTCACATATCTCTTTTGTATGTTCGAGTGTTTATCCATATGGGATTGATGAGAAACAGTAGAGTAGGTATCTTTTAGTCTTGGGCTCATGATTGAAGTGAAGCTCCATCCCAATGGGAACCAAAACTTCATAGATAAAGATGAGTTGGAGAATATGACCAAGAAACTCTTCGAGTATCAAGTAACTAGAACATTGGAAGATCATGAAGTTGAAAACACCTTCCAGATCTTCATAAAATGTTTCCAAAAAGGGCTAGCCCTTTCCCTTTTTAAAAAAAATTTGCAAAGATACCAGTTTGCACATATTTTTAGGAAGTTTATGCTTTCTTCCACCCCAAAAAAGCATAACTAAAGAATAAATAAAGAAGAAATACATTAAGGGTTGCTGCAAAGTGAAGAAAAATAAAAAGGTAAAAAGTATTATTCATGACTTAGATGTGATCTCGAAGCCACTTCTAATAATTATTATGTGGGTTACACGAGGCGGAGCTATGCAATAGTGGAGTTAGTAGTATTTTGTAATAGGTTTGAGGGAGCAAATCCTAAGAACATTTATATAAAATGATACTGATTTTGAAACGATTCAATGGGAAAGATTCTTATTGGAAAGTCCAAATGATTTCTATAGGAGTAATTTGACTTATTTTTTATAGTAGTATGCTGACCGAATGAGTTTTTAAAATCATAACTTAGGTACTTTAGGGCCGTCTTGATTTTTCTTAGAACCTGCATTTGCATATGAAAATCATGTTTGAATTTCCAAAGAAAACACCGAAATAAAAACTTAAAAATTATTTCAAAAAGAATATTGATGCACTTGTATTTGACTTTCTAGATTGGCCCATCGAGATGATGTGCAGGTTTATTGGGGGTGGATGTCGGGATGAAATCCCTTGGGGAACCCTAGATCGAAACCTTTAAAACCTAACTTCATAATCCTAGAAACCCATGTAATCAAACCCCTTAATATATGTATTTGACCTATGATCATGTGTTGATAACATTAAACATGGAAAATGCTAGTTGTTCTTTTAAAAACCCTAGCTTGAAACCTTTAAAGCCTAACTTCAAAACCCTAGAAACCCTAAAATAATTATGTGGAAACCTATAAAAAACCCTAGCTTGAGACCTTAGGAACCCACTTTTCCTAACCTTAAAACCTTTGTGAATTAAAACCCCTATATATATGTAAATATGAAATTGAATTGAACCTTAGTCTTAGAATAAAAACAACAGAAAAAAAAAATGAAAAATAAAAAATAAAAAATGAAAAATAAAAAATAAAAAGAGAAAGAAGAAAACACTAAATGCAAAATAGAATGGATGATCCAAACTTTATAATAGAAGAGAGAACAAAGATTAGAAGATCCATGTGTATGTATACGTACAAGTTTTGAAGGATGCATAAATTTATAAAGTTGGAATCCTTTGACTCTATAAATAAGGACTTGATTTAACATTTGATTTTTCTAATGTTTATTTTAGGTACCTTTTCTTACCATTCCTTTTCTTCTCTTCATAGTATACTCTAAGAATGGAATTTTGACTCTCTGTGATTCTCATCTCTCCATCTCTTGCTAAAATGCGAGTAGAGAGAGAGAGAGAGATTCCATCATATATTTTCTCTCTCCTCTCTAATCCTCCATAAAAAAGAATTCAATTCAAAGCTTTTTTTATGACATAAAGAGAGCACAATAGAGAGATAGAAATTGATAGAGAAAGAGAGAGAGAGAGAGATGCTTCTCAGGTTCTTCATGCCGTGGAAATTAGGTACTATATATATATATATATATATATATATATATATATATATATATATATATATATATATATATATATATATATATATATATATATATATATATATATATATATATATATATATATATATATATATATATATATATATATATATATATGTGTGTGTGTGTGTGTGTGTGTGTGTGTATGTGTGTGTATGTGGTGGAGGAAATTAGGTGATGGAGATCTATGGTAGAGAACGTAGTGGAGAGAGAGAGAGAGAGAGAGAGAGAGAGAGAGAGAGAGAGATTCATGAGGGATTTTTCTTTTTTTTTTTTATTTTATTTATTTAATATTTTAGTTAAGGATTTAGTAAATGAGATATAAAAGGTAAAACATATGATTGCATGTTCATAATTAATAAATAATGAAAACGATTTTTAGGAATTAATCTATAAAAAGAAAAATAAAAATTTAGGAATTAATTAAAATGATAGTAAATAAATAAATACTTAAAATAAAATTAAGTAATTATATAGAAAATAAACACTAAAAAGTGTAAATTAAAACTTGTATTTAATTACAATATAAAAATTAAATTAAAAAAGAAACACAAAAATAAAAAAAATGAAAAGAAGAATGTGTAAATGAAAAGAATAGAAAATATAAAAAAAATAAAATGTAAAGAAACATAACAAAAGCAAAATAAAAGCATAGTTTTTTCATAAATATTTAAAAGCAAATCCTTGAATGGGAGTGTGAAAAAGCACTAATGATTGATTTTTTTTTCCAATGTTTATTTTAGAGCCAAAGTAAAGTAAAAGAGTGAAGTCAAAGGTTATCTATCTGCCTGTGGTAGTCCAGTCATTCTATGCACCTATAACATTGCATATGGAGTTATTTCATTGAGGATATTTTCCTATTTAAGGATCCTTACCTTGTATCTATTTAGTTTGTATTAACCATCACTTTTCATTCATGGGTTTATACCCATACATTGTATATTTTCCACGCACCCATGGATGGCGATCATGTATTTCAATTGGCTGATTATGATATGATTGATGTTTCTATTTCATCTTCCAAGACTACTATCATAGTTATCATGGTTTCAAACACGTCTTTTATTTGTGACACCCTCCTGCCTCAACCGCTCGCCAGCCCAATTCCTCCAACCACTTTCATCTATGACATCCTCCTCTCATATCTGTGTGCTTCACTACTCCCCCTAAAGTCCAAGAGAGGATCCTTGGACTATCCTTAGAAGATGCCCAACATGCGTACACCACTTGCCACATGGATGACATGGGTGTGATCCAACTTGTGGTCATACCTTCACATTAAGCCTTCTCTCCGACAACATGAACTATCCCTTAAAGAAAAGAATGATTCTTTGTTGATGGATCTGCATACAAGCTTTCTAGCATGTCAAGAATTGATGCATGTGAAGCATTCACACGAGTGTCCACAAAAAATAACACATTTATGGTTTGGAGTTTGAGAACTACCTTAGAATAAAAATGAATGGTGCACACCCAAAGGCACAGTAGTGAGTCACAATATAAGAGTTCCATTGGTAGTAAGACATTGACCAGGGAGAGTGTAGGATCATTGAATCTAATATCTAGGTTGCTATTTGATACTCTTAGTGAGTCCGAAAGTGAGTGTAAGGACATGTTCTTCTTAATCAACATGGGTAAAATCCATAAATATTTAAGCTTTTTGTCCAAGATTGAGGGATTTTATGATGTATCTCTCATATATGAGCTAGAGAATGGGTATGGACACACTCGTTTAAGGATAATTGGAGGTATATCCTCATTAAGATCAAGAACTCCAATGCCTAATGACCTTATGTCACCACCTTGCTATAAAGCAAGAGGTAAATGCCTATGTGGATAAGAAAGGTTCTCTATATCTCTCATGAATTTCCAGAAACATTGGATATTTATGGGAATGAAATTCTTGATGACCAAAATCTAAATTTTGGTGGTGTTCTTGGTGGCTTCACATGTATTCATCCCAAATCCTTAGGGTCTAGTAACAAAACAATGTAGCAAGAACTCAATTCTTGGCCAAGATTTTATTGGATTTTTATACAAGTCAAGTCTAATATTCAATTGAAAATGTAAGACATTTGGAATCTTCTCTTAATAGGTGGACGAGTGCATCATTCCTTGAGGTTTGTGAGATTTTATCATCCAAAGTTTTGAACATGGTTTTTTATGAGGACCTAATGAAAATAGAGTTCTAAATCTTTTATCTTGATATCCAAGATAAGTACCTATATCAAGGCTAGCCTCTCTTTGTGAATCATGTGTCGAGGAACGAGACTCTTACTCCTAGGTTCCCCTATCGCCAAGCAAGAATATCTCAAGATAATAACACATGATTAAGATTTAATCAAGCATGAAACAATGCCACTAATCCGCACAATTAGGTGTTGAATGGCTGAATATGTAAAGAGAAAATCCTTCAGAGACACATATGTAAAGAAACAATCCTCTTGAGACACATCTACTTCAATTCTCTCTAACCTTCCAAAACCATTCATTATAGAGGGTACAACGTATCTATGTGTGTAAATGGAAACCCTATCATGGAAAAGTTGAGAAAGAGACACTTATGGAAAGAATAGTGCACCAATATCTTCATGCAATGCCTTGAAAGTACCTATAACACTATGAAGTGGATTCTTTTCCAACAAAGTAGAAGGAAATATATTTGAAACAAATAAAATCATATCTAAATAGATAAAAAATATATTCAATGGTATAAAACATACATAAATATTGTACAGTAATACTTACAATTGACAGGATATCTCATTCTAATAGAGTTATTGAGTTTCATAGTTGACATTGTAAAAACATATTGTACAATAGCAACCATCCAATTATCTTTGTGCTTCTTGAATCCAAGTAGTTTTCCCTTCCAATAAAGATATAAGTTTCCATGATCTCTAACTCGATGAGGCCCAACTCTAGAGGGTTGCATGTACAACCATGCACTTTTGGAGTACTCATGTGATAGCCAATGTCTTCAAAATATAATAGTAGTTCGAGATAGATGTAGATAGGTTGGAATATAGAAACAAGGGCTCCAATGGTGTGCTATAGAGAGAAATTACTAGAAAAAGATGACTTTTTGAGACATGGATATGAAATTTATCTGAGATTTAGGAGGTAAATAACTCTTTTTTGAGTTTTTTTGAAAAAAAAAACATTTTGTCAACTCAAAGCATGTATGGATTTTGAATTTGGGGTCAAAAAGAGTACATTTAACCCTAAAAAGTAATGAGCGGTCCATTCTAAGGTGCTATGAAGAGCTTTTTACCTTTTTATAAAATTTGAATTTTTGGGCTTTGCCAAGCTACGAGATTCCTTCTCTCTCTCTAGAGGAAGTTCATTAAATAAGGGAGAAATATGTCCCCTCTTCACCCTTCAGCTTAGTATTTTATAGGGTATAGATTGTGGCCACCACCCTCTTCTGATTGTTCTATCATTAATCTCTCCTTAATCTAAAAGGCCCATACAGGGTTCATTTTTTCCCTAATGTATGGAACCCACTTTTGAAGAGGAATACAAGCCATAGTCGTCCATTAGTAGCCATGTGATACAAGAAGGGAAAAGTGTTTTTGAACTTGAGTACAAAGCTTAGATCAAGAAAGTCCAATAATTAGGCACAAACTATTTTGCACGAGTGGGCGCACAACATGTATGATGGCAATGATTGAAGACTTTATACTCAAGTCCACCTGATTTCAATACTTGCAACCCAAAGATTGAATCGCAGTAATGAGATTGAATATTACCCACATTTCATTATCATGGATGAATATCATGATGAGATATACAGGATGGTGGGGAAGCCATTGATGTTCGCCACTCAACTCGAACTAGAGGAATTTTCTGAAGTAACTCATTGAGGCACCATCTTTCAACCTAATTGGTGGACACAACTCTTGAAGGATCATCCCAAGTTGCTAGAAATGTGAAACAAGGCATCTTTACATATAATATAAAACTATGTAAAGAATTCCCATAATTTCTATCCAACAAAAGCCAAAATCTCATTCAAAATAGCAATTTTTATGACTAATCATTTTTTAAAATATCCAATGTAAATTATAGCTACATTCTCTCCATCTCTAGGAGTTTTTGAGCTTGACGAGCTTATCTAGAATCTTCATACCAATTTTCACAAATTTTGGAGCTTATTTGACCCACAAAATTAGCCTTAGGACCTATTTTTTTAACTATGTTGGAAGCTAGATGCAAAATGCATCAAAGCTAGCCAAATAACTATAAATAGAGCATGTAGGCTCATTGTGAAGGGTAATCTAGTTGGAGTTTGTGAAGGAAAGTAAATAACATTTTTAAATTTTGTGCTCATGAAGGAATAAATTGCATTGCTTCACTTTATTGTTTTTTCCTTTATGTCAACATGCGTGTGGATTCTTGTGCTTCCCACATCCACATTTGCATACTTCGCTTGCTCATGATCTTCATATCACCCTCATGTCTTCTTGGTTGACAATTTAAGGTTCAATTCTCATCGACATTTGTGCTCACCATTTTTCTATGAGGAAATAGTATGATGCATTTGTGTTTCCATACTAGATGCATTAATTTAAGTCTACATCAATCACATGTTTGAGTATTATAGGTCAAGAAATACATTCATTCACTAATACATATAGAAAAGAGAAGCATTATATTCTCTACAAATCCTACTTTGATTTTATCTATAATTAAGTTTACAAAAAGCGATTCTATACATTATGTAAATTTGGTTATGTATCAATGGCTTGTATGCAAGTTCCTATAAGTATAAGTTCTTGGTTGTGGAATGCTTTTGTTATGGGTCATTCCAAATTGTTAGCATAAGGATCATCGTGCTTAGTGCTAGTAATGTATCCTTAATGAGCAACTTGATATTGGGTTCATATCTATTCACATTCTTGGTTTTCTATCTCTTCATTCATCCTCATGTTTTTCTACTTGGGTCTTCAACTATAATGGGGTGATATAATATGATTGACCTATTAACACCTACTTTCAATTTTTCCCCCTATTTCTCTTCTTTATATTTAAAAATTTAGTTTCTAAAAGATCAATATATTGTTCTATTTTAGTTGATTATTAGTAGTAGTTATCGATTATGTGCAAGCCAAGTAAATATATCACTCAGATGTGTACTATATAATTTTTCATTTGTATAAAACTATAATGGAATGATCATAGGATCCAGCAATAAATAGACAAAAATATATTTGTACTCAAATGTGTGAAACGATTAAATATTTGGAGATATCTAGAAATTCAATTTTCCCTACGTTATATTTCTTTTCATGAACTCTTGTTCAAATTGAATTGAGATATCTATAAAAGCTCCTATGGAAGCACAAAGGTAAGTTTCCCACTTGAAATTAGTGAGGCTAAGGTGTTTTTAATGAAATTATGACCAAATATTCGTATGAATACTAAAGGACTCCATTTCTTCTTTCCAATTTGATGGCTCTCTTCCAACCTTCTCTAATGTTCTTCTTTCATAGTAGGTTTGCATATCCATATGACGGATTTCACTAATTTAATCTCTTGTCCTTAAATCCATTCACACTACATAAGTAGAGTGTTGTTGTTATATTTTATAACTATTTATCCCACATGCTTTCTTTCTAAACCATGTTCTTAAGAGATGGCTCGGTTTGGTATTTGGTAAATCTTGTTCAATTGATTACTTTGTCATTGAAGATCATGTATAGAACATAATACAGATTGTGACCAATATATAGTGAATATTAATAAATTTCCTCACTATTTTTTTTATTACAAGGAAGATTCAACACTTGTGCAATCCCTCTATCATTCATGACATGATTGCATTCCATTTAGGTGAAAAAACATATATGTTTACATGAGTATCTCTCTTGAACCATATTTCACTGGCATGTTTAGTTTTTCGACTATTGTCTATAGTTTAAGAAGAAGAGTTCCAAAATCTATGCATTAATACCTAAAAATAATGCATGCCCCATTGCAAGAATACTTATCGCACACTAATAATATGATTTTTACATGACTCTTTGTAGATAATGTTTATTGTAATGATTTATTATAGTTTGCAAGTTATTTAGATCTAGAAGTATCATTATTCTCTAGAAAAAGTTGTTTTGAGGGTTGAATTTATTATATCTATAATGATTTAGATAGTTTTTTGCATTCACTTCATAAAATGAAGCAAATATAGTGTTTTTAACTCTTCTTGTTAATACTGCATGGCTTCAGAAATTTATGATTCGATTGCTCTTGTGTTATTGGGAAATGACTATTTGGATCAAGGTTCGATCAAATTTGTTTTTCAATTTGAATTAGAGTTTGATATTGATGTATATCAAATTTCAACTTATTTCTATACAAGAATAATTGCTTCCATCATACCATAATGCCTTGAAGATGTATCAAGTTGATTTCAAATGGCCCATACTTCTTATTGCCAGGGTTTCTATAGAATATCACTAGTATCAATCGTATAACTTGAGTATATTTGCATATCATCATTACACAAGGAGAGGATTTCAACATTAGAAGTACCTTTCAAACTACTAAATGAATTATCCTAAAGGTATTCACTATATTAACATCTATTAGCGATGTATGGTTTTGAGGCATTATATTATCAACATAAAAATGTTTAGGCTTTTTACACTACCCAAAACTTAGGGTTTATATTTAACGTAAGTAATGAGACTTCATAGTACGAACTTAAATGCTCTTAATAGCTTTACCAAATAAACTTAAAGGAATTATCTTCAACATAAGCCTAAGTTAATTTTAAAACAACTACCTATTAAAGTGTAAGACTGGTAACACTATGAATAAAGGATTCTCTCCATTATTAATTAACTTTTTTAGAAGATCATCTCACACCAAGGTACTTTTGTAATTTTCAAAGTTTAACTTTGCTTTATTATGTTGACATGGAGAATCATATTGAATCGATTGATTTGGCTCCGTATTTTCTACTAATTTGTAATCATCACTTAGACTACACCATGGGTAAATTAGGGCTAGCTAAAAATAGCTAGCATACCTAAACCTATATAGGATATTATAAGGAAATTCCACATCAAAAATATTTGTGACTTGTGACAATTCACTTCAAACTTAGGAACTTGAGTGTATTATAACTTATCTTTATGCGTCTATGGATCTTCGTGGCTTAGGAAATCTAATGGATCATAAAATCCCTCATTTTTGTTATCCCTATAGAAGTTAAGCTACTAATGCCTTTCTGCGCATTTGCATTTTTAACCGTGGAAGGCGCATGGATAACAACTGGGCGTTGTTATTGTACTTGTCACGCATTCCACTTTTTTGTTCATGGTTGGTTAGACAAGTATGTTCATACAATGCTCCTCACCTGACATGTGTTAAAGATGCAAATGCTTCTCACAAATGTCGTAAGTGGAATATCATCATCATCATTGTATTATTGAGAACATAATGAAGGTATAAAAATTTGTTGGAATGCGATGAGTTGGATTGTTCATTGTTAATGTTCTATTTCGTTAAAAGTTCTTCTATTTTATCATAATGATGATAATGTATCAGTTTTTTCTGTAAAAGAAACCAAAGGATTGTGCAAACTTACATACATACATACATACACGTGTGTGTATATGTTGACTATGGAAGTGTCTTTCTATTTCGTAACAAAAATGGGTAACTTTGAATAGTTCATCTTCAATCTACAATGGATCCAAGTTTCCTCACAGTTTAAACGTATTTAAAATGTGAAAGCTTTGGTATGGAAAAAAACTGTTCAACGCAGAAATACTATATTACAGCATGTTGACTACTGTCATCTTTTACATACCAACTGGGCATTTGAAACCTACTCTTGCAAACTCCATGACTTGTAAGCATCCAAACGTTTATGCTTATCAAATGCATAAGAGGGTTTCGTGTCTTATTCAAGCATTGGAAGTAATGCTTACACCACTCATGTCTCGGTTCTCCGTGCATTTCTCCTTTTCCACATTTGCCAATTATGTATTACTATAATGAAGATACATAACACACCCAACCATGTGCAAGGTCTACAAAACCCAAGTTATCGTACACCAAAACGATAATAATTTATCTGTAATTACCAAACGAAAAAGTTGATGTGCAATTCTGAAGCATGAATCAGAGTTGGAAAGGAGAAAAGAATCTAATAATAACTTGATACAAGAATTTTGATTGCGCAGATTTGTAGACACCCATAGCCCTTATCATCCATTTTGGGCAGTCATGCTAAAGATGTTCATGGTGAGAACCATGCACTCAATACTTCTTAGATCTGCTATACGAAAACTTAAAAGGATCATAATTCCTCAATGCCTCATTCGGGTCTCGATGACTTTTGTAGGATGACAATGGGGATTCCTAGGGAGTGTCCAACCATGGGTTATTTGTACATAGTGAATAGTAGGTGCAATAAAGGGTATGCATTTTGGGTATTTTGCATCTCCTATTTGAATTCATTTCAATTGTCATTATTTATTTCAGTACTTTTTATTCTGTTTTTTCGCAATGATTAAAAGTACTTGTAATTAAAAACAAAGCGTGCAATAAAGATATGAATGTGTTACTTTGGTTGAGACTATGCTGATAGTCACGTTTTGTCAATCGAAAACCACACCAGCTTAGTATACTTGCAAACACATCCATAGGCTCACATCATGTACTTTCAGCACAAATGTTTAATGCATTACAACCATGTGATTCCTTAAATTCTTTCTTAAACGTGGCCCTTATAAAAATGCAAGGCCCATAAATAATTGGACCCTCCATTTTTCACGCACATCAAATCAATAACCATGCTATATTACCCCACACAGTCACACCATGACTGACCCGTTCAATAAAACTTCAAACACCTAATTTTCGAAATGTGTACGAGAGCTCTGACATCGATTATGCATCGTTGCAAAGAAAAATCGAGGCACCCTTACGCTGCACTAAAAGTGGCATCTTCCACGATTAAAGAATGAGAATTTTAAAAACCTAATGTTTTATCTTAATCTTCTCAGTCACAATGATGATTTCTTGCTTCTATAAGTGACCATTAGTTTGAAGTAAAAACGGAGATGGGAATGCCACCACTGACATTCAATACTTTTACAATCTTCATTTACATTATTCCCATTATTAGCTTTTTGAATCCGCAATGCTCTTTTTTGTTTCTCTCTCCTTACAAAGGTTGAAAACACTCGCATAGCTCGCGAGGAATAAATTCACCTCAGCTAGGATGGAGCTCTCGTTCTGCATCTCTAGTCTACTCGGGTCTCTAAACCCACTTAAAGGATTTTCCTTTTTTGTTTCGCTTTGATGATATTTGTATTGTTTGATTCTTGAATATACAGGTATCATTGATCTACATTGTCCTCTAATAACTCTGAGAAAAATATCAATAGGAGTCCGTGTGTTCAGCTTTTTGCTATGCATTAACATTGCTTTCATTTTCACACAGCCTTTGAGCTTTTGAATTGACACTTGCTTAAGATGCGGTAAATGTGCACCCTATTTACAAAAAAATGACGTTTCATTGTGAAATCGTTTACAGACGATGTACGTTTGTAAAAGACTAAGACATTCATCACCTAAATATCTGCAATATACGTGAAAATCGATGAACGATGTATATTGCAGGCATGCAGAGGACATCTTACATTAAGAAATACATTTCAATGGTTTAATT
>CM035420.1:124635587-124638087 GCA_020310875.1 Ceratopteris richardii
GGTACTGGATCTCGATGTGCTTTGTCCGAGCGTGGAATATTGGATTCTTGGCGATGGCCAAGGTTGACTGGCTGTCCGTGCGAAGACATGTCGGAGTATCCTGCAAAACATGAATGTATGTCAATTGTCTAAGTTGGTATCCCTATTGGGTTCAAGGTCTGACCCATCTACTACCTCATTCGTGTAGAGGTATGCGCGCATGACATCTTTCCATAGATTGTAATTTTGTCCATTGAGGCGTTCATTCTTAGGCATAAAAATAGGGGTGAAAGAGGGTAAGAAGTTAGCCATAGATAATGAGCTACCTTCACTTTTGGTCATTACAAAGCTTTGAGGATGAACTCTTTAGAAACACTATCAAAGATACTTGCCAAAAAATACTGCTTCGAAATAAGTGCAAAGCTTGAAATGAACGACTCGATACCAGACTGAAAAACTCCTTGGGGAGGGGGGAGGCTTAGAGTATCCCTTCACTTGCACCAAGAATTAGAAGAGACACTTGGGGGGGGCTTAGAATAGCCCTTCACTTATGCACAGAGAGACACCGTGGAGTGGGGAGAGTCGATGCTCAAAGAGAACTTGTGGATTGGCTTAGACTAGCCTCCAATCCTACAATCCTACACACACAATACTTTTTCTTTTATTGCTCGAGTTTACAAGAGAGGGCACTTAGTGCCAAATGAGTGCCACTATGGGTCTCAAGAATGTTGCTACAAAGAGCAAAATGGCTTCTGGGTGTTACAGCGATTTGATGCTTTACAATGTTTAAAATAGCTCAATGCATAAGCGAATAAAATAAAAGTAAGGTTGGTTGTTTGAGGGACCCATTTGTCATACGAGTTGGATCATAACAGCCAAAACTTTGAAGTTGGATCATACGAGTTGGATCAAAACAGCCAAAACTTTGAAGTTGGATCATACGAGTTGGATCAAAAACTTTGAAGTGACCACGTGATATAAGTCATAACAGCCAAAACTTATGACATGTCACTGTAGTGGCAGTTCTAAATGTGTCGGCCAATGGCGCTCTATCAGTGGCTGTTGCATTTGACAGTGAATGATAGGTGCAAATTGCAATAAGAGCCTCCGCTACAATTCCCGCGACGTCCTAGGACTGCTGGTGCATCTGCTTAAGACAACCGATCCAGATCAGAGAGCGCTACGGGTTGAGCTAGGATCTGCATTCTGCAATGGTCACACACAGAGAACCTATCAGCTTTCTCCCTCCCCCCCCCCCTCTCTCTCTCTCTCTCTCTCTCTCTCTCTCTGCGCTCATGTATGGGGCAGCCATATGGGGGCCAGGATTAGCCACATCAGTATGGACAGCATTAGAGAGGCCACAGATCCTCATGATTTCCAGACTTATCTGGAGCAAGCCTTCAGTACCACATGATATCATTAGAGCAGAGCTCGCTGCACCACCAATGCTAGTTGAGGCACTATTCCAGACAGTATGCCTATTACACAGACTCCGCAGCATGGATACAGAGCGCATTGCTTATCGGGCTTTCCAGGCATCACGGGACATGGCATTAGCAGGCGACACCTCCTCATGGTATGCACAGACACGAGACTGGCTGGCCCACCACGGCTTTGACATAGACAGGCTACCACCACTATAGTATGACTCACATGCACCCACCTACTCGCTCTCTCATCAGGAGAGGAATAGGATCATTCGTCAGGAGATATGGCATACATACATACAGAGGACATGGGTGAGCCCTAGGGGTACATTGCCACCGAAAATGCTCTATTACCGTGAGCATTTTCTACATATATCGGACGAGGGCTTCATCGAGATTCCGAGATACATGCAGACATATCTACCTCACCAGCTTCGAGTCGTCATTGGGCAGCTCCGGGTTTCATCACATCAGCTTGAGATTGAGAGGGGTCGATTCAGGGGAGTCCCTCGTGAGGAGAGGTGGTGCCCAGTATGTGAGACAGAGGTAGAGAGTGAGGAGCATTTTGTTATCAGATGCCCAACATATGTAGACCTACGAGCACAGTTCCAGATAGAGGAGTCACTCCGGTTATGCATGACTATGGGAGACCAGCGACGCTTGGGACGCTTCCTCGCAGCAGCATACGAGAGGCGAGATCGGTCACTCCAGCCCACACATCAGCCACGGGTGAGTACGCAGCAAACCATTACCCAGTTTTTTCAGCGAGCTGAGCTACATCAGAGAGGTCCATCTATAGGGCTCACTCTCTACCAAGCAGCGGCACAGAGAGCACGGTGCCGACCACGCATGGGCAGATATCATCGACCAAGACTATATCAGGAGGATATCTCACGCATCAGGACAGCCTACGACCACATGATGGAGCATAGACGCACCACCACCCCATGGGTTGACTTCCTTCAGGAGGCACTCAGACCACCCCCGATGTACCACATACTACACCCACCTCCACCCATTCACCGGTAGCTAGGGTGTTTTACTCACACTTTTACTCACATGTCCCCCATGTATTAGGTGGCCACTATCTGCGG
>CM035420.1:124645587-124668087 GCA_020310875.1 Ceratopteris richardii
AAGTATTTCAGAAGATGAGGTCCACATGGCTCCTCTATCTCTTAAAAATGGAAAAGCACTTGAAATGGATGGCATAACAAAAGAATTCATGATGGCTTATACATTTAAGTTAGGAAAGATTAAACTTATTCCTAAACTAGATGTGCCCAAACGCATTGGAGACTCGAGACCTATTATGATGATGAGCATTATTTATAAAATATTCGCTAAAATCTTCGCATTAAGGTTCAAATGTATTATCCACAAGGTAGTTCACCCATCACAGATTGGGTTCATACGTCAAAGATCGATTTATCACTATCTTTCTTACCCAAATGTTGCTTTAACATACTGCATCCTCTAATCAGGAAGCGATTGGGATACAAATTGATTTTGAAGAAGCCTTTGATCTAATTCGATGGGATTTTATAGCCATAGTGCTCAAAAAACTTGGTTTTGGAACTAGATTATGCAGATTGATTTACATTTTGGCTCAAGGCAGTGCCTCTCACATAGAGATAAATGGAAGGCTTTCTACGCCTTTTCCTATTGAGCGCTCTGTGCACCAAGGCTGTCCTTTAAGCCCACTCTTTTACGATTTAGCCTCTTCGCCAATGTTTTACCTGTTAGAGGCAAAAATGAATTCGCAATGTATTCATGGTATCTCTCTTTATGGAATTCAACAAATTACAGTTGGGTTTGCAGATGATACTTTTATCTTTGCAAAAGCTGACAAGGAAAACGTCCAAAAGATTATGGACTCTTTGGCGCCTTTCTCTGAAGCATCTGCATTGAGGATTAATAGATTTCGTATGATCTGAGATTCCTCGCTCACTTTCAAAATGAAGGTTTTCATGTGGAGGATTTTTGTTGGACACTTCACCTTGAAAGCATTCCTTTGTAAGCATGGACTCCAAGGTGCACGGTGTCCACACTGCGCTTCTCATGCTGAGGACATGTGTCATCCCTTTTGGCTATGCCCCTACATTCAAAGATGGTGGAATGCTCTCTTTCTATTTCCCATTTGGGATGTGAAGCCTACTAAGTTTGACTACATTTTCTTGCTTTTTGCTCCCACCAATAATGCTTCATATTGGGTTAGAATGAGATGTGTAATTCTGTTACTTTCCAACATTTGGGTGCTTCGAAATTCTAAAGGATTCAAGAACAAGATGCCCGTGCCAACTTTTTCTTGGCATTACTGTAAAACTCAATTGTGGCTTGACATACATGCTATGCTCTCAGAGGACAAATTATCCATCCTCTCATTGGTGAATGCCATTTGACATAGACGCTATAGTTTTGTAGGCTATTGTAGTACTGTAGATTATAGTGTTGTAGGCTGGGAACAGGGAGAAGCGTCTCCCTGCTCATACTTGTACTCATACTCTTGTACATTATTTCTCCTAATGGAATAAAGTGACGATTCCACAAAAATATATATGTATATAATGGTATTGTATGAAGTTTGCATGCTTGAACATATGTATATACTATGTTATATGTATGTATGCATCTATGCATTCATGATGTTATCAATCATGTAATATGTATTCATGTAAGTTAAAAAATATATATTTTGGAATAGTGGTATGTTTGTATGTACTATACTACCATGCATCTATGTAATATATGTGTATGACATTTGTAATGTGTATATATTTTCTAGTAACTATTATGTATGTATGTATGTTTTTGTGTATGTAATGTGTTTATCTGTATATGTAATATGTATCATATATGCATTGTGCATTGGCCGTGGGTTCTTGGAGCTAATGATAAAAAGATACAAATCGGAGTTAGTTAAAGTCTAAAAGTAGCCATTAATGTCAATTATTACCACCACATTGACTCTATATGACCCTAGAGAGAAATTTATAACATGAATAACATTACAAAATTAACTTAATCCTCTCTAAAACTCTCACTCTTCCCTAAACTGTATACCAAAATGGATGGCTTGGTGATTTTTTACCACGGAGCTGGCATATAATCTGAATGGCATTGAACAACATGCTCCTATTTCAAGGTTCGGTGTCGATTAACATTTCTCATGTGGAAGCATGTAAATATGCATTCAGATGTGGTCCCACAATACATGTGCTCTTCATGTTTCATACAAACTAGTCTCAATTTCTCTCTTGAAAGTATTTTTGTTTCACTGATTGAAAAGTTAAAGATACTTGACATACTGTCAACATACTGTAAATGGCCTGTTATTGTATTGCAAATATATATTCTAGGTCTCTAATAGTTCACATATATATACGATCATTGAAGAGCCATACAAGCATCAATAGGCATTGGTATACTCACCAAATGGAATCTGATCATGTGAAAACCATTGAGGAGACATTTCATCTGTTTCACATGGTTCTCCATTATAATCAAGAACATTAAACACATGAACCTGCATAGATAAAGGTTGAGGATCATCTTCCATCCATTTCAACAAATCAAAAGCACAAAACTTCAGCTCATCCGCAAAAACACATGGCATAACATTTTCTATCATACAGTGCATATCTGGCATACAGCGCATATTTTCCCAGGTAGAGTGATTGATGTACAGTGCATATTGTAAAAGAGTAATAAGAAAAACTTCTCTTATTTGAACGATTAATGATACTTTTTTATCCAAAATGAGTGTATGCTTCAATTTTATAGAGTTTGCATTTCAACCTGTCCAGCAAACTGTATTTACAAGACACATTGTGTGATTCTCTTATCCAAAACAGAGCTTGTCTATGTATATGTATGTGTGTATGTGTATGTGTATGTGCATGTGTGTGTACATGTATGTTGCGTGGGTGCACATGTACGTGATCGTGCAAGTGCACATGTACGTATACATGTATGTATACGTACGTATACATGTACGTGATCGTGCAAGTGCACATGTACGTATACATGTATGTATACGTACGTATACATGTACGTATACGTACGTATACATGTACGTGTATGTGTATGTGTATGTGTATGTGTATGTGTATGTGTATGTGTATGTGTATGTGTATGTGTATGTGTATGTGTATGTGTATGTGTATGTGTATGTGTATGTGTATGTGTATGTGTATGTGTACGTGTACTTGTATGTGTATGTGTATATGTATGTGTATGTGTATGGGTATGTGTACGTGTGCGTTTACGGGTATGTACATAGTTTTTTCATACTAAAAACACATATGAGTACAGAAGTATGGAAAAACTATGATTGAAAATACATATGTGATCATACTCGCTAAAAACTAGAGGTGAGGAAAAGATTAGAAATAAGTAATGTAAGTGTAGTGCAATATGCAAAAAATATATATTATGTAATGTATTGTAGTCTGTATGGTACTCCATTTTAGACTACATTATAATGTACTCTACTATACAATACAAGACATTATAATGTGTGTATTAAGTAACATTGTAAGTACAAATGATATATATATTATGTATGTACATTATAATGTGTGTCTTAAGTAACATTGTAGGTATAAATGATATATATATTATGTATGTAAATTAGTACATACACTATGATATAGAAAATTATATACAATGTCCTTCATCTATTAGATTATTACATTATACATACAATATAGTACACTAGATAATAAAGTCAGAGTCTCAAAGTGTACAATTTTTATATTGTATAGATTCTCAATATACAATATGTCCATGATGTATATTGAGAGTATACATAATATATATATAATGTATACAAAATGTATTCCATGAATATCCCTTTTTATATACAAAAATAAACTACATTATCACATAGAATGTAATGGAATACAATTTTGGAGTATAGGAATCAATTTAAGTGTTGGAGGATGAAAAACAATTTCATACATCCAATAATACCAAACGTCCAACGATGGGAAAAATATTTCATACGAGTACGGAAAAACTCTCTGTATGCATCTCTCTCTCTCTCTCTCTCTCTCTCTCTCTCTCTCTCTCTCTCTCTCTCTCTCTCTCTCTCTCTCTCTCTCTCTCTCTCTCTCTCTCTCTCTCTCTCTGCTACAGCATGGCCGTTCAGCAGACCACACGGGGCTACAGGGAGAGCACTTTATATACGCAGCAGATGTAGTTTCCCACTTGATCGCCCATCTCTTCAACCGTGCTCTGGTTGAGGGATTACCCGACTCATGGACTATGCATACCATTACGCCTATCCATAAGTCCGGCGATATGATGGACCCAGGGAACTACAAGACTATTATGATAGGCCATATCCTGGCCAAGATCTATGGGGCAGTACTAGAGGCAGAGCTCAGTACACACGCTGAGGCAGCGGGGATCAGAGCACCCGGCCGGGAAGGCTTCCGCCGCACTTTCTCCACCATCGACCACATCTTCGTGCTTCGTTGCCTGATTGAGAGCGCGAAGGCGAGGAAGCAGAGACTATACTGTTGCTTTGTGGATTTCCGCAAAGCCTTCGACATGGTCCCTCGAGAGAGACTACTACAGGGGCTCCAGGAGTTACAGCTTCCATCAGACATGCTATGGGCCATCTACGCTTTCTATGCACGAGTCACAGGCAGCGTACGCTGCCCAGGCAGTCTATCAGACACCCTTGTTAGCACCATTGGTGTGAAACAAGGTTGCCCTCTCTCACCCACTCTCTTCGGTCTCTACATCGACGAGATCACGGAGTATATACAGCGAGCAGGAGGGCGAGGAGGAGACCTCGGAGGTACGCCAGTACATATCCTATTATATGCTGATGACATTGTCCTAATCTCAGAGTCACAGGAGGGGTTGCAGTCACATTTACAGGCGCTCGATACCTTTTGCATGGAGAGAGGACTCACAGTGAACCTTGGCAAGACCAAGGTCATGATCTTCCATACCTCCAGGACAGTACGCCATCGCGCCTCTTTCACAGAGGCTGGAGGACAGATAGAGGTAGTGGACTCCTACGTCTACCTAGGTATCACCTTCTCGGGCAGCACAGGGGTATTCTCCATGGCACAGGCTGCCAGAGATAGATTGACGCGAGGTTATGCGGCACTTGCAAGATTGGAGAGACGTTGCTTTCAGACACATTTTCAGGAGCCCCGGACTAAGGGGTGGCTCTTTGACACTCTAGTGACACCCGCATTGATGTACGCAGCAGCAGTATGGGCACCAGGGATCACAGAGGCGATGTGGACGCAGATTGAGAGGCCCCAGATCACCATGATATCACGATTGCTGCGCAGCAAGCCCTCCGTTCCACATGACATTATACGAGCTGAGCTTGGCACACCACCGATGCTAGTGGAGGCCCTCTTCCAGTTGGTGACCTTTATTCTGAGAGTCAGAGAGCTCCCCACTAGCCGACTCACCAAGCTTGCATTTTAGAGCTCTAGACATTTGGCAGAGACAAGGCATGAGAGAGTATGGTATGCACAGACTTACCGATGGTTAGCAGACCATGGCATGGGCATTACGAATCTCCCCCCTTTTCAGTATGACCTCTCTTCCCCCCACATTACCCTCTCTCATTCGGAGAGGAATAGGATCATCCGTCAGGACCAACTACAGATACACGTCAGGAAGACATGGATAGCACCACGGGAGCCTCTTCCCACAAAGAGGCAACACTACAGAGAGCACTTCCTGACTGTGACAGCGGATGGTTTCATTCAGAGACCACGATACATGGATACATATATGGCACCAGCTGAGAGAGTGGCCATTGGGAAGCTCAGAGTATCATCACACCAGCTCGAGATTGAGATTGGGCGAGCCACACATACCCCCAGGGATGAGCGACTATGCAGGATATGTAGAGAGGAGGTGGAGGACGAGGAGCACTACACATGTAGATGCCAGGCATATGAGGACATCAGAGACCGCTACCCACAGCTCTTCAGGGGGCCTAGAGAGATCAGGGCTTTATTTGGGACAGAGGACCAACGCCCTCTAGGTCGTTTCCTAGTAGAGCTCCGGCACCGCCGCGCATCACTCCTCCAGCAGCAGATGGAGATACACCTGGCCCCCCCCCCCTCAGACTTATATTACAGATTTTTTCAGACCCACATACACTCGAGGGCCCAGCTCGATGCGGGGTGTCACATTACACAGAGCAGAGGAGCTTAGACGACAGCGTCGACGACCGAGACCCCTTGTCCGGACAGCTCGTCCACATCAGAGAGAGATTCAGGCGATTCACCCACGCCATGACATGGAGATACAGAGACGTCAGCAGCGCACCACTATCGATTTGGACGCCCAGAGCATTTTGAGGATCGCCATGATGCCTTACCCACCGATGCATTATATCCTACACCCACTCCAGGCATTTAGGGGGTTGTGATACCATCGAGCCTCCCCTCCCTATGCATATCATATTTGTATCTCACCCATTGAGCATATAGAGTGCATACCCATAGCACCCCACACCCTTGATGCCAGCTACTATCCCTCCTTTTATACCCGTTTGCAGTACTCACACTTTATTTTCGTTTTGGATCACTGTGGATTGGATCATACTGATGTATATGTTTTGTCTCATAGGCCGATTTTGGCCTCTAATAGACGTAAAAAAGTCTTTCTTTCTCTCTCTCTCTCTCTCTCTCTCTCTCTCTCTCTCTCTCTCTCTCTCTCTCTCTCTCTCTCTCTCTCTCTCTCTCTCTCTCTCTCTCTCTCTCTCTCTCTCTCTCTCTCTCTCTCTCTCTCTCTCTCTCTCTCTCTCTCTCTCCGCGACCAGACAGACTTGAGGAGATCCTCGCATCACATGACTTTGCATGCATCACAGAGACACACGAGAGCCCAGAGAGAGGGCTACCACGCATTGCACGTTTTCATTGGGAATCTGCATTCCGGACCATGACGAGACAGAGTACAGCGCGAGGGTTGGGAGGGGTGGCCATTGTATTTAGGCGGGAGATAGAGAGCAAGATCCATATTATAGGAAGAGATGAGGGGACCGATCCGGGACAGAGACTCACCATACACAGCACTTTCAGATGAGATACTACATTACAGCACACTGGGTGAAGTCTTCCTTATGGGGGACTTCAATGGACGCACTGAGTCACATCTGTGCGACGCATACGACATGGATCACCGACATCTCATGAGGGCCAGAGACCCAGAGGACATGAGTACCAGTAGAGTATCAGCAGATATGGGTCAGGACACCACACGGTATGGCAGACATCTGCTTGAGCTAGGCAGCCGACATGAGCTCGTTATATATAACGGGATACATCGTTGGCCAGGTTCGGGCGGACTTACTTGCTTCCCTCACGGGGGAGGTGAGAGCATGGTCGACTACATTTTGGGTACCACCTCTGGAGCTTCACTCATCACCTCACTTACTATTGGACGACGCCCATTTGGTGCTGACCATACATTTATCACATTCACACTCTCATCTCCTATTCCATTAGACCCTCCCTCACCCACTGAGACACACATCACGATACACTTCACACACGAGCTCTCACACATTTATACACACCATTTACACACCCGCCTACTCTCCCTCGATCCACTCTCACCCTTGGACACACTTACGTCACAATTCACCACCATCCTACACGACTCAGCTCTCTGCAGTTTCCCACACCGCACACATATACACCCTCCACGCATAGGTTCCATGCCTCAGAACCGCTGGTATGAAATTTCTTATCGAGCTTTCTAGGCATCACGGGACATGGCATTAGCAGGCGACACCTCCTCATGGTATGCACAGACACGAGGCTGGCTCGCCCACCACGGCTTTGACATAGACAAGCTACCACCACTACAATACGACTCACATGCACCTACCTACTCACTCTCATCAGGAGAGGAATAGGGTAATTCGTCAGGAGATATGGCATACATACATACAGAGGACATGGGTGAGCCCTAGGGGTACATTGCAACCGAAAATGCTCTATTACCGTGAGCATTTTCTACATATATAAGACGAGGGCTTCATCGAGATCCGAGATACATGCAGACATATCTACCCCACCACCTTCGAGTCGTCATTGGGCAGCTCCAAGTTTCATCACATCAGGTCGAGATTGAGAGGGGTCGGTCCAGGGGAGTCCCCCGTGAGGAGAGGTGGTGCCCAGTATGCGAGACAGAGGTAGAGAGTGAGGAGCATTTTGTTATCAGATGCCCAGCATACTTAGACCTATGAGTCCAGTTCCAGATAGAGGAGTACTCCCGTTATGCATGACTATGGGAGACCAGCGACGCTTGGGACGCTTCCTCGCAGCAGCATACGAGAGGCGAGATCGGTCACTCCAGCCCACACATCAGCCACGGGTGAGTACGCAGCAGACCATTACCCAGTTTTTTCAGCGAGCTGAGCTACATCAGAGAGGTCCATCTATAGGGCTCACGCTCCGCCAGGAAGCAGCACAGAGAGCACGGCGCCGACCACACATGGGCGGATATCATCGACCACGACTATATCAGGAGGATATCTCACACATCAGGATAGCCTACGACCACATGATGGAGCATAGGCGTACCACCACCCCCTGGGTTCTCTTCCTTCAAGAGGCACTCAGACCACCCCCGATGTACCACATACTACACCCACCTCCACCCATTCACCAGTAGCTAGGGTGTTTTACTCACAATTCTACTCACATGTCCCCCATGTATTAGGTGGTATTAGGTGGCCACTATCTGCAGAGTCAGAGCCACGTCTCCCCAGACTTTTCCAACCTTATATATCTTTTTATTTCATTTCATCCTCTACACAGGGTTACTACACTTGTAGGAGATGGGTGAAGTCTTCCTTGTAGGAGACTTCAATGCCCGCACTCAGAGCCACCAGTGTGATATCTACGACTTTGACGACCCTGAGATGCTTCATACCATAGAGGACATGCCTACACTCAGAGCCTCAGCCGACACCGCCACACCCACCTTATATGGCCGACACTTACTCCAGATGGGAGCAGCACACCGTCTCGTTATATATAATGGGATGGAGAGCTGGCCCACCTCGCACGGTCTCACATGCATTCCACCCACGACACCACAGGGGGGCAGTGTGGTAGACTATGTTATCGGACCTCCGGAGGCGACACATCTGATCACCTCATTCACTATCCCACCCTTACCGATTGGAGCTGATCACGCATATCTTGCCCTATCCATTCACGGCTCACCATGCATACCCCACCCCGTCACCATACAGCCACGAGCCCGTACCACCATTCACTTTAGACATGAGCTAGCACATATCTATAGCTCCCATGTTCGAGAGCGCATCTACTCCCTTGATCCCTCTGCCTCCTTGGACACCCTCACCGCCCACTTCTCCTCGATCCTCCATACATCCGCTACTCTCAGCTTCCCATACACCACCCACAGCACTGCACATCCGACACGGCTGGGGCATACACCCCAGAATAGATGGTACGATGAGGAGTGTAGGCGACTATACCGACATCTCAGAGCACAGAGTATCTTGGGATCCATCACAGAGAGGGAGGCACGACGACAGATGCGAGCCCTCACACGCCGGAAGCGGCGAGCTTTCGAGGAGCGACAGGAGGCAGAGTTGATCGACCTTCTCATGAGTAGGGATTGTGCCACCGCGTGGAGGGCACTACGTGAGCCACCTCCACCTACACCCATAGCATATCCTCAGACTTGGCACACCTACGCCCAGAGGTTATATGACGTCCCAGGACAGCCACCATTACCGATTCCTTCCACACCGCGTCCGGTGATATCCACCCTCTTCACAGCACGCATGGTACGACAGGCCATCCATAGGCTACAGCATGGCCGTTCTGCAGACCACACGGGGCTACAGGGAGAGCACTTTATATACGCAGCAGATGTAGTTTCCCACTTGATCGCCCATCTCTTCAACCGTGCTTTGGTTGAGGGATTACCAGACTCATGGACTATGCATACCATTACGCCTATCCATAAATTCGGCGATATGATGGACCCAGGGAACTACAGGACTATTATGATAGGCCATATCCTGGCCAAGATCTATGGGGCAGTACTAGAGGCAGAGCTCAGTACACACACCGAGGCAGCGGGGATCAGAGCACCCGGCCAGGCAGGCTTCCGCCGCACTTTCTCCACCATCGACCACATCTTCGTGCTTCGTTGCTTGATTGAGAGCGCGAAGGCGAGGAAGCAGAGACTATATTGTTGCTTTGTGGATTTCCGCAAAGCCTTCGACATGGTCCCTCGAGAGAGACTACTACGGAGGCTCCAGGAGTTACAGCTTCCATCTGACATGCTATGGGCCATCCACGCTTTGTATGCACGAGTCACAAGCAGGGTACGCTGCCCCGGCGGTCTATCAGACAGCCTTGTTAGCACCATTGGTGTGAAACAAGGTTGCCCTCTCTCACCCACTCTCTTCGGTCTCTACATCGACGAGATCACGGAGTATATACAGCGAGCAGGTGGGCAAGGAGGAGACCTTGGATGTACGCCAGTACATATCCTATTATATGCTGATGACATTGTCCTGCTCTCAGAGTCACAGGAGGGGTTGCAGTCACATTTACAGGCGCTCGATACCTTTTGCATGGAGAGAGGACTCACAGTGAACCTTGGCAAGACCAAGGTCATGATCTTCCATACCTCCAGGACAGTACGCCATCGCGCCTCTTTCACAGCAGCTGGAGGACAGATAGAGGTAGTGGACTCCTACGTCTACCTAGGTATCACCTTCTCGGGCAGCACAGGGGTATTCTCCATGGCACAGGCTGCCAGAGATAGATTGACGCGAGGTTATGCGGCACTTGCAGGATTGGAGAGACGCTGCTTTCAGACACATTTTCAGGAGCCCCGGACTAAGGGGTGGCTCTTTGACACTCTAGTGACACCCGCATTGATGTACGCAGCAGCAGTATGGGCACCAGGGATCACAGAGGCGATGTGGATGCAGATTGAGAGGCCCCAGATCACCATGATATCACGCTTGCTGCGCAGCAAGCCCTCCGTTCCACATGACATTATACGAGCTGAGCTTGGCACACCACCGATGCTAGTGGAGGCCCTCTTCCAGTTGGTGACCTTTATTCTGAGAGTCAGAGAGCTCCCCACTAGCCGACTCACCAGGCTTGCATTTGAGAGCTCTAGACATTTGGCAGAGACAGGGCATGAGAGAGTATGGTATGCACAGACTTACCGATGGTTAGCAGACCATGGCATGAGCATTACGGATCTCCCCCCTTTTCAGTATGACCTCTCTTCCCCCCACATTACCCTCTCTCGTTCGGAGAGGAATAGGATCATCCGTCAGGACCTACTACAGATACACATCAGGGAGACATGGATAGCACCACGGGAGCCTCTTCCCACAAAGAGGCAACACTACAGAGAGCACTTCCTGACTCTGACAGCGGATGGTTTCATTCAGAGACCACGATACATGGATACATATATGGCACCAGCTGAGAGAGTGGCCATTGGGCAGCTCAGAGTATCATCACACCAGCTCGAGATTGAGATTGGGCGAGCCACACATACCCCCAGGGGTGAGTGATTATGCAGGATATGTAGAGAGGAGGTGGAGGACGAGGAGCACTACACATGTAGATGCCAGGCATATGAGGACATCAGAGACCGCTACCCACAGCTCTTCAGGGGGCCTAGAGAGATCAGGGCTTTATTGGGGACAGAGGACCAGCGCCCTCTAGGTCGTTTCCTAGTAGAGCTCCAGCACCGTCTCGCATCACTCCTCCAGCAGCAGATGGAGATACACCTGACCCCCCCCCCCTCAGACTTATATTACAGATTTTTTCAGACCCACATACACTCGAGGGGCCAGCTCGATGCGGGGTGTCACATTACACAGAGCAGAGGAGCTTAGACGACAGCGTCGACGACCGAGACCCCTTGTCCGGAGAGCTCGTCCACATCAGAGAGAGATTCAGGCGATTCACGCACGCCATGACATGGAGATACAGAGACGTCAGCAGCGCACCCCTATCGATTTGGACGCCCATAGCATTTTGAGGATCGCCATGATGCCTTACCCACCGATGCATTATATCCTACACCCACTCCAAGCATTTAGGGGGTTGTGATACCATCCAGCCTCCCCTCCCTATGCATGTCATATTTGTATCTCACCCATTGAGCATATAGAGTGCATACCCATAGCACCCCACACCCTTGATACCAGCTACTATCCCTCCTTTCATACCCGTTTGCAGTACTCACACTTTATTTTCGTTTTGGATCACAGTGGATTGGATCATACTGATGTATATGTTTTGTCTCATAGGCCGATTTTGGCCTCTAATAGACGTTAAAAAGTCTTTCTTTCTTTCTTTCTCTCTCTCTCTCTCTCTCTCTCTCTCTCTCTCTCTCTCTCTCTCTCTCTCTCTCTCTCTCTCTCTCTCTCTCTCTCTCTCTCTCTCTCTCTCTCTCTCTCTCTCTCTCTCTCTCTCTCTCTCTCTCTCTCTCTCAAAAGATGAGTTTCGAGGAGGCACAGACCTCCTTTTTAAGACGTCGATCAGTACTACGTGGACTACCCGGCAGCACCCTCTACATGGACGAGGACCTCACGCGTATGCAGGTGGCACACCGACACGCTTGCATGCCAGAGATACTCCAGGCACGTCGAGAGGGGAGGAAGGCTTTTTACCGCGATGGTAAGGTCTTCATAGATAGATGCCCTATCAAATAGGGCCATGCGGCCTATGAGACATCACTACACGAGGAGATACCACTCAGAGGGGCAGTGTGGAACTGCAACGGGTCACTCTGGACGCGACCAGACAGAGTCGAGGAGATCCTCGCATCACATGACTTTGCGTGCATCACAGAGACACACGAGAGCCCAGAAAGAGGTCTACCACGCATTGCAGGTTTTCATTGGGAATCTGCATTCAGGACCACGACGAGACAGAGTACAGCACGAGGATCGGGAGGAGTGGCCATCGTATTTCGACAGGAGATACAAAGCCGGATCCATATTATAGGTAGAGATGAGGAGGCACGATACATGTGGGTTCGCATGGAGATAGCACAGGGCAGCTCGATTTACATTGCTATATGCTACTTCCCACCAGGAGGCTCTCGATACGCAAGACACGATCTTGGGGGACCGATCCGAGATAGAGACTCACCATACACAGCGCTTTCAGATGAGATACTACATTACAGCACACTAGGTGAAGTCTTCCTTATGGGGGACTTCAATGGCCGCACTCAGTCGCATCAGTGCGAGGCATACGACATGGATCACCCACATCTCATGAGGGCCAGAGACTCGGTTGAGATTAGCACCAGCACAGTATCGGAAGATACAGGTCAGGACACCACCAGCTATGGCAGACATCTACTCGAGCTAGGCAGCCGACATCATCTCGTTATATATAACGGGATGAATCGTTGGCCAGGTTCAGGCGGACTTACTTGCTTCCCTCACGGGGGAGGTGAGAGCACAGTCGACTACATTTTGGGTACTACCTCTGGAGCTTCACTCATCCCTTCACTTAGTATTGGACGACGCCCACTCGGTGCTGACCACACATTTATCACATTCACACTCTCATCTCCGATTCCATTAGACCCTCCCTCACCCACTGAGATACATACCACGATACACTTCACACACGAGCCCTCACACGTTTATGCACACCATTTACACACCCGCCTACTCTCCCTCGATCCATTCTCACCTTTGGACACACTTACATCACATATCACCTCCATCCTACAGGACTCAGCTCTCCGAAGCTTCCCACACCGCACACATATGCACCCTCCACGCACAGGATCCATGCCCCAGAACCGTTGGTATGATGCAGATTGTCGTGAGCTGCGTAAACACCTACGGATTTTAGAGCATAGAGGAGATATTACACACACACAGGCACAGCGTCGCATGCAGAGCCTTACTCGCCGCAGACGGCGAGATTGGGAGGAGACAGTATTGGGATATTTACCATTTGCTCATGAGTCAAGACAGTGTAGTGGCATGGCGACATTTGAGAGAGAGGAGACAGCAGACACCTATCCGAGACCAGAGCACTTGGCATAGCTATGCACGGAGCCTATACGAGATCCCAGACCAGCCTCCCATTCCCAGACCGCAGAGCTCACGTCCTACTACCTCTGACTTCTTCACACCCACTATGGTGGGACGCGCTATTGCCCGGCTGCAGCATGGCAGGGCCCATGATCATTTCGGTTTACAGGCAGACCACCTCATCTATGGAGGCACGACTCTCGCACCGCTCATTGCCCATCTCTTCAACCGTGCATTGGTTGAAGGGTTCCCAGACTCATGGACTGAGCACACCATAGTGCCCATTCATAAGTCAGGTGATACTATGGATCCAGCTACATACCGGACGATCATGATTGGCCCTATATTGGCCAAGTTATATGGGGCGGTACTAGAGACAGAGTTGAGTACTCTCGCTGAGAGGAAGGGCATCAGGGCTCCAGGACAGGCAGGTTTGAGACGAGATTACTCTACCATTGACCACATCTTCACTCTCAGATGCCTGATCGACCAGGCCAGGGTGAGGAAGAGGAGATTATATTGTTGCTTTGTGGACTTCCGCAAAGCATTTGACACTATTCCCAGGGATCGACTCTTCAGACGACTAGTTGACATCGGAGCTCCAGAGGAGATGATATGGGGGATCTACGCCTTATACGAGAGAGTATCTGGTAGAGTCAGATGTCCAGGGGGCTTATCTGATCCACTTGCTAGCACTATCGGGGTGAAGCAAGGTTGCCCTCTCTCACCCACCCTCTTTGGTCTTTACATTGATGAGATAGTGGACTTCATACAGCAGCAGGGGGGAGATGGCATTGAGGTACACGGGTCCTGTGTCCATATTCTTTTATACGCTGATGATATTGTATTGGTTTCAGAGTGTGCAGAAGGTCTACAGCATCATCTACACGGCCTAGATGACTTTTGCAGACACAGAGGGTTATCTGTGAACCTTGGTAAAACCAAGGTCTTGATCTTTCATACATCAGCACATGTACGCAGACATAGTTTGTTCACAGCAGCAGGTGGACCGATCGAGGTGGTCGGATCATATGTTTACTTGGGGGTGACATTTACAGCAGCATCAGGGGTCTTCTCTATGGCTCAGGCAGCCCGTGACCGCATCACACGTGGGTACGCAGCACTAGCTTTGATGGAGAGACAGTGCCACCAGGCATATTTTCACGAGCCCCGCACAAAGGGGTGGCTCTTTGACACTTTGGTTACGCCAGCGCTCATGTATGGGGCAGCCATATGGGGACCAGGATTAGCTACATCAGTATGGACAGCATTAGAGAGGCCACAGATCCTCATGATTGCCAGACTCATCCGCAGCAAACCTTCAGTACCACATGATATCATTAGAGCAGAGCTCGCTGCACCGCCGATGCTAGTTGAGGCACTATTCCAGACAGTATGCCTATTACACAGACTTCGGAGCATGGATACAGAGCGCATTGCTTATCGTGCTTTCGAGGCATCACGTGATATGGCATTAGCAGGCGACACCTCCTCATGGATGCACAGACACGAGAGACACGAGACTGGCTTGCCCACCATGGCTTTGACATAGACAGGCTACCACCACTACAGTACGACTCTCATGCACCCACCTACTCGCTCTCTCATCAAGAGAGGAATAGGATCATTCGTCAGGAGATATGGCATACATACATACAGAGGACATGGGTGAGCCCTAGGGGTACATTGCCACCGAAAATGCTCTACTACCGCGAGCATTTTCTACATATATCGGGCACGGGCTTCATCGAGATTCCGAGATACATGCAGATCTACCTTCCCCACCACCTACGAGTCGTCATTGGGCAGCTCCGGGTTTCATCAAATCAGCTCGAGATTGAGAGGGGTCGGTCCAGGGGAGTCCCCCGTGAGGAGAGGTGGTGCCCAGTATGCCAGACAGGTAGAGAGTGAGGAGCATTTTCTTATCAGATGTCCAGCATACTTAGACCTACGAGCACAGTTCCAGATCGAGGAGTCATTCCAGCTGTGCATGACTATGGGAGACCAGAGACGCTTGGGACGCTTTCTCACAGAAGCATACGAGAGGCGAGAGCGGTCACTTCAGCCCATACATCCGCCACGGGTGAGTACCCAGCAGACCATTACCCAGTTCTTTCAGCGAGTTGAGCTACATCAGAGAGGTCCATCTATAGGGCTCATGCTCCACCATGCAGCAGCACAGAGAGCACGGCGCCGACCACGCATGGGCGGATATCGTCGACCACGACTATATCAGGGGGATATCTCACGCATCAGGATTGCCTACGACCACATGATGGAGCATAGGCGTACCACCACCCCTTGGGTTGTCTTCCTTCTGGAGGCACTCAGACCACCACCGATGTACCACATACTACACCCACCTCCACCCATCACTAGTAGCTAGGGCGTTTTACTCACATTTTGGGATCCCCCATGTATTAGGTGGCCACTATCTGCAGAGTCAGAGCCACGTCTCCCCATCCTTTTCCAGCCCTATATAGCTTTCTGTAGCGATATACTTTTTTATTTCATTTTATCTTCCACACAGGGTTACTACACTTGTACATGGTTTTTGTCTCATAGGCCAAGTTTGGCCTCCAGAAGACGTTAATATGACTTTCTTTCTTTTCTCTCTCTCTCTCTCTCTCTCTCTCTCTCTCTCTCTCTCTCTCTCTCTCTCTCTCTCTCTCTCTCTCTCTCTCTCTCTCTCTCTCTCTCTCTCTCTCTCTCTCTCTCTCTCTCTCTCTCTCTCTATACAGAGACGGTCGAGTCATCATTGATGGACGGCCCATTGACTAGGGATTCGCTCCCTATGAGACAGCACAGCAGGAGGTGCACATTGCAGTCTCGAACTGCAATGGATCTTTGTGGACACATCCAGGGCGCCTCGAGGAGGTGATGAAGGGCAGAGACATTATCTTCTTGACAGAGACACACGAGAGCCCGAGGAGGAGCCTACCGAGGATTGAGGGCTATATGTGGGAGTCAGCTCACCGCCGCCAGATGAGACAGCGCACCACACGAGGATCAGGAGGAGTAGCCATGCTCTACAGACAGTCACTACAGCACAGGGTTCAGGTGGTAGCCAGAGACCCAGAAGCACGTTTCATGTGGATACGCCTCCAGCTATCAGAGGAGAGAGCAACGTACTTTGTCGTATGCTATATTGCACCCATTGGTTCGCGTTTCACACATTCCCCCGAGAAGCTATCGGGGGGGGAGGGACCAGACACCAAATCGCCATATGACTGCATCAGTGACACGATTATGGAGTATACCGGGATGGGTGAAGTCTTCCTTGTAGGAGACTTCAATGCCCGCACTCAGAGCCACCAGTGTGATATCTACGACTTTCACGACCCTGAGATGCTTCGTACCATAGAGGACATGCCTACACTCAGAGCCTCAGCCGACACCGCCACACCCACCTCATACGGCCGACACCTACTCCAGATGGGAGCAGCACATCGTCTCGTTATATATAATGGGATGGGGACCTGGCCCACCTCGAGCGGTCTCACCTGCATTCCACCCACGACACCACAGGGGGGCAGTGTGGTAGACTATGTTATCGGACCCCCAGAGGCGACACATCTCATCACCTCATTCACTATCCCACCCTTACAGATTGGAGCTGATCACGCATATCTTGCCCTATCCATTCGCGGCTCACCATGCACATCCCACCCCGTTACCATACAGCCACGAACTCATATCACCATTCACTTTAGACATGAGCTAGCACATATCTATAGCTCCCATGTTCGAGATGGCATCTACTCCCTTGATCCCTTTGCCTCCTTGGACACCCTCACCGCCCACTTCTCCTCGATCCTCCATACATCTGCTACTCTCAGCTTCCCATACACCACCCACAGCACTGCACATTCGACACGGCTGGGGCATACACCCCATAATAGATGGTACGATGAGGAGTGTAGGCGACTATACCGACATCTCAGAGCACAGAGTATCTTGGGATCCATCACAGAGAGGGAAGCACGACGACAGATGCGAGCCCTCACACGCCGGAAGCGACGAGCTTTCGAGGAGGGACAGGAGGCAGAGTTGATCGTCCTTCTCATAAGTAGGGATGGAGGGCACTACATGAGCCACGCCCACCTACACCCATAGCAGATCCTCCAACTTGGCACACCTACGCCTAGAGGTTATATGACGTCCCAGGACAGCCACCATTGTCGATTCCTTCCACATCGCGTCATGTGATATCCACCCTCTTCACGGCAGGCATGGTACGACAGGCTATCCATAGGCTACAGCATGGCCGCTCAGCAGACCACACGGGGCTACAGGGAGAGCACTTCATACATGCAGCAGACGTAGTTTCCCACTTGATTGCCCATCTCTTCAACCGTGCTTTGGTTGAGGGGTTACCCGACTCATGGACTATGCATATCATTACGCCTATCCATAAGTCCGACGATATGATGGACCCAGGGAACTACAGGACTATTATGATAGGCCATATCCTGGCCAAGATATATGGGGCAGTACTAGAGGAAGAGCTCGGTACACACGCTGAGGCAGCTCGGATTAGAGCACCTGGCCAGGCAGGCTTTCGCCGCACTTTCTCCACCATCGACCACATCTTCGTGCTTCGTTGCTTGATTGAGAGCGCGAAGGCGAGGAAGCAAAGACTATACTGTTGCTTTATGGATTTCCGCAAAGCCTTCGACATGGTCCCTCGAGAGAGACTACTACGGAGGCTCCAGGAGTTACAGCTACCATCAGACATGCTATGGGCCATCCACGCTTTGTATGCACGAGTCACATGCAGGGTACGCTGCCCCGGCGGTTTATCAGACACCCTTGTTAGCACCATTGGTGTGAAACAAGGTTGCCCTCTCTCACCCACTCTCTTCGGTCTCTACATCGACGAGATCACGGAATATATACAACGAGCAGGAGGGCGAGGAGGAGACCTCGGAGGTACGCCAGTACACATCCAATTATATGGTGATGACATTGTCCTTTTTTTCAGAGTCACAGGAGGGGTTGCAGTCACATTTACAGGCACTCGATACCTTTTGCATGGAGAGAGGACTCACAGTGAACCTTGGTAAGACCAAGGTCATGATCTTCCATACCTCCAGGACAGTATGCCATCGTGCCTCTTTCACAGCAGCTTGAGGACAGATAGAGGTAGTGGACTCCTACATCTACCTAGGTGTCACCTTCTAGGGCAGCACAGGGGTATTCTCCATGGCACAGGCCGCGAGAGATAGATTGACACGAGGCTATGCGGCACTTGCAGGATTGGAGAGACGCTGCTTTCAGACACATTTTCAGGAGCCCCGGACTAAGGGGTGGCTCTTTGACACTCTAGTGACACCCGCATTGATGTACGCATCGGCAGTATGGGCACCAGGGATCACAGAGGCGATGTGGGCGCAGATTGAGAGGCCCCAGGTCACCATGATCTCACGCTTGCTGCGCAGCAAGCCCTCCGTTCCACATGAAATTATACGAGCTGAGCTTGGCACACCACCGATGCTAGTGGAGGCCCTCTTCCAGTTAGTGACCTTTATTCTGAGAGTCAGAGAGCTCCCCACCAGCAGACTCACCAGGCTTGCATTTGAGAGCTCTAGACAGGGCATGAGAGAATATGGTATGCACAGACTTACCGATGGTTAGCAGACCATGGCATGAGCATTACAGATCTCCCCCCTTTTCAGTATGACCTCTCTTCCCCCCACATTACCCTCTCTCGTTCGGAGAGGAATAGGATCATCCGTCAGGACCTACTTATAAATCAATGAAAGGACGCTTCGGTGACGACCAGCAGAATCGGGACCTTGAGGAGTTGCACACTGAGCTTACTGATATGAAAACGAAACTGGATAGCATGCACTGAGGAGGGGGAGATCGCTCCACAGCGAGAGGACATTCGGGTGACTATCAAGAAGGAGTGTATGGAGGTGGTGCAGAGCGAGCTTGAGACTAAGAAAGATGGATGGGTCGAGGTTGTAAAAAAGAACCTTCGACAGGAGGCAAAGAAGAACAACCACCATGAGGAGATCCACATAGTGCATACCACCATTGAGGAGGAGCGGATGAGACAGGCTCGCAGGCTCAATGTTCGCGTCTCCGGCCTCACAGAGACACACGGATCACCAGAGCAGGACGGGTGTCGCTTGTGCACATTACTTGGATACCGCGCGGAAGACCCTCTCCCTTTCACCAGAGCATGGAGAGCAAGACGGGACACCACACGGAGCAGAGCACTTATCCTTCAGTTCTCAGATGAGGCCAGGAGGAGAGACTTTCTCAGACGACGGGTGGTACTACGCACTACACCCGGCACCCCCATCTATTTGGATGACGACCTCACACGGATGCAGGTAGAGCACAGACGGGCATGCATGCCACGTGTCCTCCAGGCCATACGAGAGGGACATCGTGCCCTCTACAGAGACGGTCGGGTCATCATTGATGGACGGCCCATTGACTAGGGATTCGCGGCCTATGAGACAGCACAGCAGGAGGTGGACATTGCAGTCTGGAACTGCAATGGATCTTTGTGGACACATCCAGGGCGCCTCGAGGAGGTGATGGAGGGCAGAGACATTATCTTCTTGACAGAGACACACGAGAGCCCGGGGAGGAGCCTACCGAGGCTTGAGGGCTATATGTGGGAATCAGTTCACCGCCGCAAGATCAGACAGCACACCACACGAGGATCAGGAGGAGTAGCCGTTCTCTACAGACAGTCGCTACAGCACAGGGTACAGGTGGTAGCCAGAGACCCAGAGGCACGTTTCATGTGGATACGCTTGCAGCTATCAGAGGAGAGAGCAGCGTACTTCGCCGTATGCTATATTGCACCCATTGGTTCGCGCTTCACACATTCCCCTGAGCAGCTATAGGGGGGGAGGGACCAGACACCACATCGCCATATGACTGCCTCAGTAACACAATTATGGAGTATACCGGGATGGGTGAAGTCTTCCTTGTAGGAGACTTCAATGCCCGCACTCAGAGCCACCAGTGTGATATCTACGACTTTGACGACCCCAAGATGCTTCGTACCATAGAGGACATGCCTACACTGAGAGCCTCGGCCAACACCGCCACACCCACCTTATACGGCCGACACCTACTCCAAATGGGAGAAGCACACCGTCTCATTATATATAATGGGATGGGGACCTGGCCCACCTCGCGTGATCTCACGTGCATTCCTCCCACGACACCACAAGGGGGCAATGTGGTAGACTATGTTATCGGACCCCCGGAGACGAACATCTCATCACCTCATTCACTATCCCACCCTTACAGATTGGAGCTGATCACGCATATCTTGCCCTATCCATTCGCGGCTCACCATGCATATCCCACCCCGTCACCATACAGCCACGAGCACATACCACCATTCACTTTAGACATGAGTTAGCACATATCTATAGCTCCCATGTTCGAGATGGCATCTACTCCCTTGATCCCTTTGCCTCCTTGGACACCCTCACCGCCCACTTCTCCTCGATCCTCCATACATCTTCTACTCTCAGCTTCCCATACACCACCCACAGCATTGCACATTCGACACGGCTGGGGCATACACCCCAGAATAGATGGTACGATGAGGAGTGTAGGCGACTATACCGATATCTCAGAGCATAGAGTATTTGGGATCCATCACAGAGAGGGAGGCACGACGACAGATGCGAGCCCTCACACGCCGGAAGCGGCGAGCTTTCGAGGAGTGACAGGAGGCAGAGTTGATCGACCTTCTCATGAGTAGGGATTGTGCCACCGCGTGGAGGGCACTACGTGAGCCACGCCCACCTACACCCATAGCAGATCCTCCGACTTGGCACACCTACGCCCAGAGGTTATATGACGTCCCAGGACAGCCACCATTGCCGATTCCTTCCACACTGCGTCCGATGATATCTACCCTCTTCACGGCAGGCATGGTACGACAAGCCATCCATAGGCTACAGCATGGCCGTTCGTGCAGACCACACGGGGCTACAGGGAGAGCACTTTATATACGCAGCAGATGTAGTTTCCCACTTGATCGCCCATCTCTTCAACCGTGCTTTGGTTGAGGGATTACCCAACTCATGGACTATGCATACCATTACGCCTATCCATAACTCCGGCGATATGATGGACCCAGGGAACTACAGGATTATTATGATAGGCCATATCCTGGCCAAGATCTATGGGGCAGTACTAGAGGCAGAGCTCAGTACACACGCTGGGGCAGCCGGGATCAGAGCACCCGGCCAGGCAGGCTTCCGCCGCACTTTCTCCACCATCGACCACATCTTCGTGCTTAGTTGCTTGATTGAGAGCGCGAAGGCGAGGAAGCAGAGACTATACTCTTGCTTTGTGGATTTCCGCAAAGCCTTCGACATGGTCCCTCGAGAGAGACTACTACAGAGGCTCCAGGAGTTACAGCTTCCATCAGACATGCTATGGGCCATCCACGCTTTGTATGCACGAGTCACAGGAAGGGTACGCTTCCCCAGCGGTCTATCAAACAGCCTTGTTAGCACCGTTGGTGTGAAACAAGGTTGCCCTCTCTCACCCACTCTCTTCGGTCTCTACAT
>CM035420.1:124675587-124693087 GCA_020310875.1 Ceratopteris richardii
TGAATCCATTCTCATTGAATTGGAAGAGGTTCATTTGATATTGTCTGCAGAAAAATCGGTATTCGGAGTGTAAGAGGTATTGATTGTAGGAAGCCTGTGTGGTCCTAAAGGAAGAAAACCGTGTCCGAAGAAAGTAGACGCCATTCAACACATGAAAGAGGTCTTCTCCTCGATCACTGAGGTGAGGAGATTTCTTGGGGCATGTGTTTCCTACGTTGTGTGGATTCCTGATTTTGCCCATGTTGACGAAAATGAAGACTCAATGATTTATAATGATGAAGAGATAGGTTTGGATTTTTATGCTTCGCATGTACATACTTCGAGCTTAGTCAAAGCATCCACAGGGCTGAATGGAAAAGAGCCTACTCATCGGGTTGAAAAGCATGAGACTAGTATTGAGTCTTTAAGAAGAGGAACTCAAAAGAATTTAGGAAGCGAGGAAGGAAATAGAGAAAAGGGAGAGAGAGTTTACGAAGTTTCAGTTGGAATAGCAGAAAGATTCAATGAAGATGAGTATGAAAATGAGTAGAAGGAAATACGAAGATACTTAAGCATAAAGTCTCCTGATCCTAATTGAAGCAAAGAAACGTTTCATACCATTCGGAGAAAGTCAAGCAATTACTTTCTAAAAGATGGATTGCTTTGGAAGCAAAAGATTGGAATAGGTAAGATACCATAGCAAGTTGTAGGCTACAATGAAACGAAAGATAAGATTATGTGCGAAATGCATAGCTCACTATGGGCCGGACATAAGGGCATTCAAGGGACTTATGAAAAGATAAGAGAAAGATATTGGTGGCCTCGGATGTATGTAGATGTCCAGAAATATGTAGCCACTTGTAAACCTTGCCAGGTGTACTCGAATGTTAGACACAGAGACGAGTTGCATCCGAGTCCAGACATATCCTCTAAATATCCACTATAAGTGGGTTATTGATCTGGTTACAATGCCATTAGGGGTGCAACAGATGAGATATATTGTGCTAGCAAGAGAGGACCTAACAAATCATGTTGAAGAGAGAGCTCTGAGGACGAAAACTACGAGCAATGTATGCAAGCTTTTGCTAGAAGACGTGTTTAGTAGATTTGATTATGTCGAGAAAATAGTAGTTGACAGAGGCGAGCTTGATGCTCAGGAAGCCAAAGACTTCTTTGAAAAATATAGAATTCGGCTATCGCTCATCACTGCTTACAATCCTGAAGCTAATGGCAAAATTAAGCGTGGTCATCCACCCATAATTAAAGCCTTGGCAAAAGCCTACAACGGAAAAATTAAAAATTGGCCAATATATCTCTTGTTTGCCTTATGGGCAGATAGGATGACATATACCAGGACTACTGGATATATGCTAGCAAAACTGATGTATTATCAAAAACCTATTCTACTGGCAGAGTCGCATGCGTTAGCATGGACATCTTTGCCCTAAGAAGATGGGATGTCAAGAAAGGATCTACTAACGATTCGAATCCTTCAGCGTAAAAGAGAAAAGAACCTAGTAGAAGCAGAAGCAACCAAGCTCAGAGCCTCTACGGATAAAAATAAGATAGCCTTTGATAAAATTCATAGGTTGACACCAAAGCAGATCAGAGAAGGTGACTGAGTATTAGTCTATTATAGCTCTCTAGATACGCAGTATGAGACCTCAAGAAAGTTGATTAAGAGATGGTTCGGTTCTTATATTGTGAGTAAAGTATTTAATAATGGTACTTACGCACTTAAGGAGTTGGATGGAACAAGAATCAAAGACTTAGTCGCCGGAAAGCGGATTAAGCTATTTAAACAGAGGGAACATGAAGGATTTGAAATTATGGAAGAAAAAAATATTGAAAATGAAGAAGAAGAAAGTGAAGAAGAGAAAAATGAAAAGATTGGTAAAGAAGATGACTAAGAAAAATTATATTATGAGATAATGTACGTGCTTAATATATATACATACATACATACATACATACATACATACATACATACATACATACATACATACATATATATATATAAGTAAAAGGAAAATGAATCAGTCTCGATGTAAGAGATGAAGAAAGTAATAAATAGAATAAGTGTATATATTTAACTTATTTATGATCTTCTATTAATTTTTTGTTCTTTGCAGGATACTGACAGAGATCTGTGAACAAGTCTAATAGTCGACAATCCTTTGGACTTAATTGGACTGTTGGACCATCTTAGATTCTAAAATGGAGGGAGAAGATCCCAATGATACATCCATACCAGAGGGTAGCATTCTTGATAGATTTAAACACACACCTAGAAGCGTACTTGAAGGAAGAACCTTAGATAACACTTTCATATCGACCTACTTGCTCCCTATGCCTAAGAATGATGAAAGGATTCCTACTCAAGAGTTTGTTAAAGATTGTGTTACTAGTGAGATTTTGATCTCATCATCATACGAGGAGAGTGTGTTCAGGTATCAAGCGGCACAGCCATATGGAGAAAATGACACTTCAATGGACCATAAATCGTATTTCGTGACAATGGACCCAAGAGAAATTTTTATTTATAATCGCGAATTAGAAGACTATGCAGAGACTTTATGTCTTTTTGCTTTGTTCCATAAGGAACGTGAGGGGGGGAAGCCAACTCAGAGATAAACTAAAAAGTTGTATTAAACTATGTATAAATATTGTTTCTTTTGGAAAACAAGTTAAGTTTTTTATGAAGAATAAAACTACGAGAGATCTTCGGAAGTCAACAAGGAGTCAATTACCAATGTACATAAATAAACCTAGGGAATATTTTCCTTCCAAGTAATTATTTGTATATAAACTCTTGTGATATAAATTTTTGTTTTATGCAGGATGATCTAGTTAGAGATGTTAGAAGAAGAGTAATCTTCAAGTTTTGAAACCCTAAAGGTGATATACTTTCTTTTACAATCCTATTTCCTGTTTGTATAAATATGCATATCTAAGTATGCATTAAATAAATAAATATGTGATATATGAAAGAGTGAATAAGTATTAGGAGACTCGAGTGAACCAAGAATTGCATACATCTACTGAGTTTAGGCATGATGCATGAACGGTTAGAATTATACAAGGAGGATTAGGAAACAAATTAGTACTTTCAAAACAAGGCTTAGGAAAGTGAAAGGAAACATAAAGTAAGTATATGTATATACTTGTACTCCGGAAAGCTTGATGAGTGAGATATAGTTGACTCTACTTTTGATCTCTCATTTGATCAAACCTCCAGAAAGACTGCGGATTAAAAAACAAAAAGTCTTCATATACCAACCAGTTATATATATGTATATGTGCTCGTGTCGTTAGGCGCTGTGATGAGCTAGTAGGTAGGTGGACTAACCCTAGTCGGGTGGTCAAGGCCACGAACCGACGCTCGTTGTGTCGTATAGCCTAACCTATATGTGGTCATGTGCTTATGCGGGTCGATAGGCGAGTGGAGTCACTCTAATCAGGTGGTCAGAGCCACGAGCCGATCTCGATTTCGTATGAGCATATGACCACATATAGGTTAGGCCATACGACAAAACTAGCGTTGGTTCATGGTCCTGACCACTCGACCAAGGTGTAGTTCCAAGACGCAACCAACAGTTGCTTTATCTTCAACTGAAGCAGAATATAGAGGTCTAACTATTGCAACTCAAGAAGCAATATGGCTCAAGGATTTGTACTCATATTTGGAACTTGTAAGTTCCAAATCTCACTTACTTGGAGATGATGTAAGTTCCATGCATCTAGCTCCAAATCCAATTTTCCATGCAAGGACAAAGCACATAGAAGTCCATTACCACTTTGTAAGAGAAGCTTATGGCAAAAGAGACATTTCATTTATTCCTAATGAGAAGCAAATACCAGACATGATGACAAAGGCACTTGATGGGATAAAGCTTTGTAGATTCAAAGCTATGGCAAGTATTCAACCTATCAGAGAATGAAGATTTAAACATACTTTAGCTTGAGGGGAGTTGTTGGAACATCAAGCTTGCATTATGCTTGAGGTGGATATGCTCTATATTAAATCCATCATTTGGATGGTGTCATATATGTACCTTGAAGGATAGCACTTATGTGCACATTATTTCTTTGTATTAATTGGTTGATCACTTATGATCATTTCTTGTAAGGTTCAAGGTATTTATCTTTGTGAAAGGAAATGGTAAAAGGCATAAAAGCCACGAGTTAGAAGTGGTTGAGATTGATTATCAACCAATCAATCAAGAAGTAGATATGACTTCAACTTTCTCTTTTCCTAGATTGTAAGAACTATCAAACCCTCCTAATTTCGAATTCGAATTCATGAGGAAAAGGCGTGGTTATATCCTCAAGAGTCCATATAAAGACTCCAAAATATTTATACATTAAGTAGAGAATTAATTTGAAATTTTGAAGCAATACATACTCTTTGATCATTGCATGGTGTCATTTCTATTCTTTGCTTGCAAAGATTGTTGCTCTCTCTATAGAGCTCCAAATCAAGTGTTTAAACATTCATTGGCAAGCTATAACTGTCTAGTTTATGTATACAAATTTTCAAGTCATTTGGTTTAGTAATTTCAGGGAAATCTGAGTTTTATAGTCTCGGGGTCATTGTCTGCACATCCTGAAAAATCGAGATGACATCCAATCAGTGTTAAGGTGATTGCTCCATTGGTTGATATAAATTAAGGCTTCTATGCATTTCAGTGAGCCAACCCTATGTATGATACTCCCTTAAGAGGAATGTTTCCAATTGTAACTGTGCTAGTTGTTCTCAGTGTTTGAAGTCATAACTTCCATCCATTTTTAGAAGGTTTTTATGAGTTAGTCAAGGTGCAAGTTATATGTCTTTCATCAACTTGTTCTTGTTGATGTTCCAAAGTACTTATTGGGTTTTATTGCACTAACCACAAGCCTAAAAGGTCTACTTTACATATCCAAAGAGATAGGGCTGGTCCTATGTTGCTTTGATGGACCAACTTTGCCACTTGACAACCCAAATTTTCCAAGCCTCTCCAAGCTTATCAAACGTCTTTCAATGAACACATTCATCACAAATACATGCTTCATATGAATCGGAAGTTTACCTCTTATCAATTATGGAATGTGTTGAATAAGGAATAATTGGATCGAGATTTATTGAGTTATTAATGTGTTTTGGTGCTCTAATATTGCAGTTGAAGGGTTCTGAAGGCGTGAAAGGGTCTAGATATTTCGGATTTGTTTGGATACAAATAATAGGACTTATATTTTATATATAGTTTGTAAATAAAGACCCACATAGAGAGTTCTTTCTAGAAAAAGTAGTAAAAATAGTGGTTAGGATATAAGCACAGGCTCTCCATTAAAGAGAGAAACTTTTTACTTTACGCTTTCTTTTCGAAGAAGCCCTTATAATAACCGCTATTTTCGACATAATGGAAAATCCTATAAATACATGTACTCTAAGGTCCTATCGAAACAGAGTGCGTAGGGGAGATTGCATCCAATCTTGTATATTGTCTCGTCTATTCGCATATCTATTTTTCTGTGTGTTTTCAGTACGAGTATCCTCTATGTACGCGTGAATTAAGATCTTTGCAATAATGGTATCAAAGCTTGTGTGCGTCACTTCAAAGGGATCCAACGTATTTCGTTTTGGCGTTTGATCCCTATTTTGCTGTTCATTTTTCTTTTCGAATTTTGATTTCGATTCCAATCCCGATCTCTTAGCATCTTTGGCGTCTCGTTTCGGTTTCGGTTTCGTTTTTGTTTTCGTTTTGAGTTTCAGTTTTATTTTCGATTTCTTATTTATGTTCCTGTTCGAGTTCATGACCCTGAACCTACATTTACTCCTACGTTTATACGTATGTTTACTCCTTCGATTTACTCCAAAGCATCGACTAAGACATAGAACTTTGACATAACTTTGGCATCTGTGGGCTCCTTGGAACCCTACGTTGCCTTGGCAATCATTGGCGGTCGTTGGCTACCCGCTGTGGGAGCGAATTGTGACGACCGGTGGATCAATTCAATCGTCTCGCTAACGGCGCACACAGGGTGACTATGCAAAACAAGTTTTTTTTTTTTTCCTAAGGTCCGTAAGGCAAAGCGTTTCTATATCTTTCAAGAGCATCTAAATAGGATGGTAAGATTAATTCCTCACTAACTACTTTATCTTTAATGTTTTCTGTTACGTTTAAATCTACTTGAGAATTATCAGTGTTTCTAACTATGGATGGAGGAAAAATATTTTCACTATTTTCAATACTAGGTGGAACAAAGGAAATTAATAGTAAAGTTCTAGATAATCTATGATCATATCTTCAGACATATAAGATGAAATGTAGATAGATTAATGATAGATTTCCTATACAAAGCTATAAGATACTGTTTATAAAAATGATATCTTATACAAACTAAACAATAGATTTTCACTTAAGTAAATTCTTTCCACACTTCAAATCTTCAGTTCGTCTTCAACGGGGCTGCATATCATCTGAAAAATCACATGAGAACCATAAGTAAACTTTTATAAAAGATTAAACACTCATTTAAAATTTAACATATTTAAAAAACTTAGTTTAATATAAGATAATTAACTTTTCTAATTCATAAATATCATAAGTACATACATTTATTTTAATATACACATTGCAATAAAATATTTCATTCATACATTCCTTTAAGCATACATCTTATAATTCATATATATACATAGCTTCATACACTTATACATATTCATACATATTACATATGCTAACATACATCACATGCATACTAACATGCATACACATAAATGAACATGAATTTAACTGACATACATAAACTTACATGCACTAACACACATGCATGAACATACATGCACAAACATAAATGAACATGCATACATAACATGCATACATGAACATGCAAACAGAAATTACATGCATACATATAAATGAACATGCATACATAACATACACTAACATAACTCACATGCATACATGCACATGCATAAATGAACATGCATACATAACATGCATATATGACATGCACTAACATAATTCACATGCATACATAACATGCATAAATGAACATGCATATATAACATGCATACACATAAATGAACATGTATTTAACTAACATGCATAAACTTTCATGCACTAACACACATGCATAAATAACTTACACTAATACACATATGCATGAACATACATACACATGCATACATGCACACACATAAATGAACATGCATACATAACTACACTAACATACATACATACCATTCCTATCATGAACTTACATGTACTAACATACATATATGAACATGCATGCACTAACATACTCATATATGAACATGCATGCACTAATATACACACATGCACTAGCACACATGCATGAACATATATGAGTATGTTAGTGCATGCATGTTCATATATGTATGTTAGTACATGTAAGTTCATGATAGGAATGGTATGTATGTATGTTAGTGTACTTATGTATGCATGTTCATTTATGCATGTGCATGTATGCATGTGTATGTATGTTCATGCATGTGTGTTAGTGTAAGTTATTTATGCATGTGTGTTAGTGCATGAAAGTTTAGGCATGTTAGTTAAATGCATGTTCATTTATGTGTATGCATGTTATGTATGCATGTTCATTTATGCATATTATGTATGCATGTGAGTTATGTTAGTGCATGTTATGTATGCATGTTCATTTATGCATGTGCATGTATGCATGTGAGTTATGTTAGTGTATGTTATGTATGCATGTTCATTTATATGTATGCATGTAATTTATGTTTGCATGTTCATGTATGCATGTTATGTATGCATGTTCATTTATGTTTGTGCATGTATGTTCATGCATGTGTGTTAGTGCATGTAAGTTTATGTATGTCATTTAAATGCATGTTCATTTATGTGTATGCATGTTAGTATGCATGTGATGTATGTTAGCATATGTAATATGTATGAATATGTATAAGTGTATGAAGCTATGTATATATATGAATTATAAGATGTATGCTTAAAGTAATGTATGAATGAAATATTTTATTGCAATGTGTATATTAAAATAAATGTATGTACTTATGATATATATGAATTAGAAAAGTTAATTATCTTATATTAAACTGAATTTTTTAAATATGTTAAATTTTAAATGAGTGTTTAATCTTTTATAAAAGTTCACTTATGGTTCTCATGTGATTTTTCAGATGATATGCAGCCCTGTTGAAGACGAACTGAAGATTTGAAGTGTAGAAAGAATTTACTTAGCTGAAAATCTATTGTTTAGTTTGTATAAGATATCATTTTTATAAACAGTATCTTATAGCTTTGTATAGGAAATCTATCATTAATCTATCTACATTTCATCTTATATGTCTGAAGATATGATCATAGATTATCTAGAACTTTACCATTAATTTCCTTTGTTCCACCTAGTACTGAAAATAGTGAAAATCTTTTTCCTCCATCCATAGTTAGAAACACTGATAATTCTCAAGTAGATTTAAACGTAACAAAAAACATTAAAGATAAAGTAGTTACTGAGGAATTTATCTTACCATCCTATTTAGATGCAGTTGAAAGATATAGAAACGCTTTGCCTTAGGGACCTTAGGAAAAAAAAAAAATACTTGTTCTGCATAATCACCCTGTGTGTGCCGTTAGTGAGACGATTGAATTGATCCACCAGTCGTCACAAGTCTCTCCCACACCACGAACACCTTTTAATTAAGAGCAGTAACAAGGAGTCTTTCATTCACCAAGGAGAAAAGATTTGAACCAACAACCTCACTTTCACAAGTGAAGTGTTTTACCACTACATTATATCCTTATGTTGTCACTCTAGACCTTTTTACTTATATTTAACACAAGTTGCATATGTCTTACTTTATCGATTCCCAAGAATCACCCTTCCCTTTTCCATTTTAATCAAAACAATCTCAAAATTGTTTCCACATATCTAGCAAGGGGTTTCTTTATCTATATACCCATGGACCCTACAAATACCATGGAGGATTTTGGTGAGTCAGCTCTACCCGAGGTACCGCTCAAGCAAGAGCTCGAGCTTCTGCTACATGAACTTCGAGGCGCCTAAAATGAGATCAAACAATGTGACGAAGTACTTCAAAAGATGTAATCTGAAGAGGATAATCTTGCAAGGGTGGTAAAAGCTATTATCTCTGCTAAAGCTAATGGCACGCATTTCAAGATTGTTGTTAAAAATTATCAATTTCTATGGTTTGATAGCCACAAGGATGGACCATTAGTTCTCTCATGGTTATCACAATTTGACGATTTCTATTATGATGAATCATATTCTATAAGTGATAAAGTAAAATTTGCTACTAATTATTTAGTAGGGATTGCTAAGCTTTCCATCAAAGTTGAGCCTTCCTTACTAAATAGTTAGTAGAAAATTTTACTTCATCACTTTCAGAATACAATTCTTCATAGTAGAAATCGTCAAATTGTGATAACCATGAGAGAACTAGTGGGCCATCCTTGCGGCCATCAAACCGTAGAAATTGATAATATTTAACACCAATCTTGGAATTCGTTCCATAAGCTTGATGGAAGAGAGAATAGCTTTTACCACAATTGCAAGATTATCCTCTTCAGATTGCATCTTCTAAAGTACTTCATTGTGTTGTTAGATCTCAATTTGGGTGCCTCGAAGTTCGTGCCATAGAAGCTCAAACTATTACTCGAGTGGTACCTTGGATAGAAGTGACTCACCAAAATCCTCCATGGTATTTGTAGGGTTTATGGGTATATAGATAAAGAAACCTCCTTATTGGATATATGAAAAAAAATTTAAGATTCCTTGAATTCAAATGGAAAAAGAAAGAGTCATTCTTGAGAATTGAAAAAGTAAGAGAGATAGAGCGTATGTTAAATATAAGTAAAAAGGTGTAGAGTGACAACATAAGGAAATAGTGTAGTGGTAATATACTTCACTTCTGCAAGTGAGGTTATGGGGTTTAAATCCTCTCTCCTTGTTTAATAAAAGACTCCTTATTGCCACTCCTTAATTAAAAGGTATTTGCGAGTAGCCAACGACTGCCAATGGTCGCCAAGGGAGCTATGGGAGCCATGGAAGCCAAAGATTTCAAAGTTATGTCAAAGTTCTATGCCTTAGTTGACGCCTTGGAGTAAACCGAAAGAGTAAACATAGGTATAAACATAGGTGTAAACATAGAAGTAAACGTAGGTTCAGGTTCATGAAATGGAACAAGAACAAAAACCAAAAATCGAAAACAAAATTGAAACTCAAAATGAAAACGAAAACGAAACCAAAACTGAAACTGAGGTAGAGATAGAGATCGGGATCGGGATCGGAATTGAAATCCGAAAACAAAAACAAAAACAAAAACGAAAACGAAAGCGAAAGCAAAAACGAAACCAAAAACGAAAAACGAAAACGAGCAGTGAAACAAAGATCGAATGCCAAAACGAACAGTATCAGACCCCTCTGTAGTGATGCGCGTAAGCTCTGATACCACTATAGAGGATACTAGTATTGAAATACACAGAAAATAGATATGCAAATAGAGGAGACAGTACATAAGATTGGGTGCAATCTCCCTCCATGCACTCTGTTTTGAGAGGTCCACAGAGTGCATGTATTTATAGGATCTTTCATTATGTCGAAAATAGCGGTAATAATGAGGGAAGCTTCGAAAAGCAACCATAAAAGTAAAAAGTTGCTCCCTTTTATGGAAAGCCTTTGCTTTATTAACATAAATCGCGATCTACCGCAATCCTTATCCCAAACTTTTCAAAGCCATTACAACTAAATGTGCTGCCTGGCGGTTAATATTCTTTGGAAATTCTAAGGATACTATAATACAAAATTACAGTATTCAAATAATTACACAATTAGGCGTACTATTGGTGGAAGCCTAACAACTCTCATCAACTGAGGCTCAATATAGAGGTCTTGCAAATGCTATACAAGAAGCAATGTGGATTTAGAATTTATATTCAAATTTAGGTCTTAAATCATCCATTCCTCATATCTTTGGGAATAACATCAGTTCATTGCATCTTGCTAGTAACCTGACGGATATCAATCTGTCGGATCAAAAACTCCAATGAATCTCCTCAATCGTCACATATAACAGTTTGTGTACCTTCTTATCTCAAAAAATCCAAATCAAATTGTCTTCCCTCTCCTATCATGCTGCATCTCCTTTCGTTTTATTTTTCTTAAAGAAACCTCTGTCGTCCTCAATATCCCCTCACCACGTAGAGATGTCAACCATCTCTCCTTTTTAGAGACTTTGGATAATGCCACTGCATAGCTTTAATTCCCCTCCATAGCTTTAATTCTCAACTTTTCATAGCAGTGCATTCGTAGACATAAATCTCTACCAAAAACACTCTCTTAATAGTTCGCTTAATTTAGCTTCCATTGGACATGCAAAAGGTGAATCCTCATCAGATACATATTGAGACTTATAGTACAAAAATTCCACAAAATATTCCAATGCCATTCTCAAGTTTGTATATCCATTCTTTTTATCCACTCAAGTCCATATACATTGAAACTTTTTTCCTATCACATTGTTGGACATCTGTTGATCCTCATTATGAACAATTGCACAAGCTTTATCTTCCTATATGCATCTGCTTCATCCTTTGATTTATTCTATTTCGTCTTCAATAATGATTCTACATGTAAACATTGAAGTTCATCATTGTGAGAGCTCGCAAGTGTATGTCTGTGTGTGCGTGCGCATGTGTGTGAGTGAGAGAGAGAGAGTGTGTGTGTGCGCGCACGCGCGCACGCGCACATGCGCACATGTGTGTGTGTGTGTGTGTGTGTGTGTGTGTGTGTGTGTGTGTGTGTGTGTGTGTGTGTGCATTTCATGAAATGAAACACTTTGCTTGTCAACACCCATATAACTCTCTATATGTCCATCCATCCATCATTAACTTCTCCATCCTTGTCAAACTACTTTCTCTCTTCAGATAAAATGAAGACTATATGTTAGTTCATGAAGTACAGAATACATATCTTATGTATTACTACAAAAACCTTACCATAAATGTAATTCACTTTCTTTTTTAATCATTCTGACTATCTTCAAACTTTTTACTTCTAAATACCTTCTTGGCATATTAAGAGAGACCATCATAAATCGCAATCCATCGCATACGCATTCCTCAAGCAAGAGTGAAAGCATTATAAGAATGTAAATATGTGACTATGAAGTCTATTGTGCTAGCATTGTATATAAAATTTAGTAGTAAATATATGGTCAAACGTGATCACACTTTGAAGCAAAAGATATGAACCTTTATATTATTTTCTCCCCGTTCGAAGAATGGTAAGGTCTTGATCTTCTCAACAAAGCCCCACCCTACTAATTCATGTCACATGTACATAAGTATCAATAAAAAAAGGAACAGCCATCAATAACAAACGTTCAATAATTGAAGCATCAAATACTTCACTGTTCAAATATCGAAGAGCGGAACACTTTGGGAGCTGCTTGAATGACCCACATGTTTGAAATTATTGGTCTTTAAATGTATCATGTGTTGAAATGAGTCGTTGCCCAAATATAAGGATGTGTTTGTTTGTGTAAAAGGTTGGAAGATGTATTAATAATCTAAAAATTCATGACCCTTATTCTGCTTGATTTTCATTCCTTTAGCCGCTAAACTTTTTCCCTCAATCATCTTACCATTTATACTACTCATACATTGTAAAGCTTCAAACAAATAATGGATAACTATCAGATTTGAACAACCAGAGTCTCAAGCAAAAGTACAGGCAGTCCCATATTGTAGCATAAGCATATGCTGTGATAGCATCATTATACTGTGATAAAAACTTGTCTTTCCCTATCCACACAAAAATCAATCTCAAGTGCAAGAACATTCATTATGGCAGTATCTTTCTATCGTCAAGAGAGAATGCTAACTGAACTCACATTCCTAATTTGAGAACTTGGTGGGGATTCTCAAATGTCATCATAAGAACCTGAGGCTCAATTCACAGAGGAAGAGGCAGTACATGTTGCTATATGCTACATACGTTTGTAATAGTACCAACCATGTTGTTAACAGCAACTAATGTATCTTGGTTTAAAAAAATAATAATAATTGTAATTATAATAATAATGATGATGATGATGTGGGAGATCCTCGGTATAGTGTTAAACACTTTGGACCCTGGACTGTGAGAAAACCTGGAGTGCGGCCCAACATTAAATCCTTGGAAAGTGGGGAGTAAAGGGGGATCTCAACGGTGCATGAGTTATTCATTTCAATCTTTCAAGCCTAAATGGAAGAGTAGGTCGATGACCGAGCTTCCAAAAAACTAAATAAATAATGATGATGATGATGTTGATGATGATGATGATGATGATAATAATGATGATGATGATGATGACGATGATGATGATGATGATGATGATGATGATGATGATGATAATAATGATGATGATGATGATGATGATGATGATGATAATAATAATAATAATAAATGAAGGGGTTAGCAAACAGGCTGTGAAATATGCATACTTCTGTATTGATAAGGCATTCAAGCCCAATGAAAGACCATAGATAGTAGACAAATATTACACTCAAAGCATCTGTTTCTAGTTAAGAAATGGATCTACTCTTGGTGTCGACAGAATAAGAGTTCTCTTAAAGAATCTTGATGTTGATAGAATAACAGTTCTTCTCTTAAAGAGTCCCAATACCATCTTTTTTGCACATCATACACACTCATATAATGCAAGCTATAAGCAAGTTTTCATCTAGTAAAGCTTTTGACCAAGTATATTTCTTCCTTTTCTATTTCTCACAAGATCCAGCTGATATATTGAAATTAGACAGGCGAAATACATGAAAAGCAGAATTCAACTCCAATAAATCTATTTTAATCAGTGTGATTCTCAAATTTTCACAGCTTTCCAACCGATAAAGTACATATTTCTCCTTATGTAATATTATCATTTCAGGGAGTACCCCAAATTCATGTGACTTATATTCACATCAACTATTGATCAAGTGCTCTAGAACGAGAAGTCTGCGCCCATCATAATCTGTGAAATACATGGTTAAAGCACTCAAAATTGAGTGCAGATATATGACTGACCTCCCATGGCTGTGGTTTGTCATCAAAATGAAATGTTAGAAGTCCTTGCTTTTTTATGTTACCAGCAATTATAACTGCTTCTTCTTGAAGCTGAAAACACAAGGAAACAATTGTGTTAAGAAAAGAAATCTCAGCCACAAATGTAACAAACTTAACCTTTTAAGTCATAAACCAACATGATTACGCACAACAAATGTACATTACTATGAATTATCCAATTATCAAGCTCTGACAAAACATAAGCTACCCTTTCTTTATTATGCAGAGTAACAATTAGTAAACATTCAAGCCTGTTTCATGTACCGGCATCGATTGAAAAGTAACAACCTGTTATTTTAAAGCAAGACTGATTGTTCGTGCATAACACAAATTATCACAGCTTAGTAGTTTCAAGTCCTTCGATATCTCAACTTATCACAAGCTGAACAGTACAATTGTTTGAACCATACGAGACACAACTAAATTCCTGACTAGTGAGTTTCAAAATAGTAAAATCCTGTTTTTATGAGTGATGTCTGTGTGAGAACCCCAAGAGACTCACTGGACCAGGAGCCCATCTTGTCACATGATGGGTTGGCCTCAACAACAAGCCTTCCTAGTTCATAAGGCCTTGAAGCTCCGCATCCATTCCCAATCCTTGGGATTGACTGCAAATCTTCACTTCCAATCGTAACATGAGATCTGGATAAATGCTGCAACCTATGGCCTGTAAAGAACACATGAACATGACTCATGTCACGCATGATTGCATAGCTTTCACTAATGTGAACATGTGCATAGTTTTTCCAAAGAAACAATAAAGATGAAAATAGAAAAAGAAAAATAAACCAAAATATTTTAACAATGCCCTACAGGTGCCTGCCACTAGAGGCCTCTCCATCCCAAATATACCAGAATGAATCCAGGCAAACCCCAAATTCACCCTGAAATGAAAGTGCAACTATAAGCTCATGGTAGTCAACCACAAGACTATATAGCATATCAGCTCCATTACGCACATTATTGACTTAATTCTATGAAATCCCCACTAACATCTTCAGTGCCCAAAAGTGGGTAGAACTCAGAATGAGTACATGCTCACACACACACCCCACAATGCACACACACATGAGCATGAATCACAAGAAGCTCTGCGAACTGAGTTTCTATCACTTCTAGAAGTGATGGGCAAACTCAGCCATCATGAAGCCTAGCACAATATGCAAACAAAAGATAGAAAAAATTATAGAAAACGCATAGCTGATAGAGTATACACACCTATCAACTGGTCGTAACTTGGACAAAGAATCCACAAGTGAAAACTGCATGTTCGCTAATACGACAATCATATATACGAGAATAAATGCAAACCCCAAATTCACCCTCAAATGAAAGTGCAACTATAAGCTCATGGTAGTCAACCACAAGCCTATATAGCATATCAGCTCCATTATGCAAAGTATAGACTCAATACTATGACATCCCCACTCACATCATCAGTGCTCCACAGTGGGTATAGAACTAAAAATGAGTACATGCTCACACATGCACCCCACACCGCACACACACCACGAGCATGAACTCACAAGAAGCTCTGCCAACTGAGTTTCTATCACTTCCAGAAGTGATGGGCAAACTCAGCCATGATGAAGCCTAGCACAATAAGTAAACAAAAGATGGGAAAAATTACCGAAAATGCATAGCTGATAGGGTATACACACCTATCAACTGGTCGTAACTCGGACAAAGAATCCACAAGTAAAAATTGCATGTCCGCTAATATGACAATCATATATACCGGAATGAATCCAGGCCAACCCCAAAATTCGCCCTCAAATGAAAGTGCAACTATAAGCTCATGGTAGTCAACCACAAGACTATATAGCATATCAGCTCCATTACGCATAGTTTCGACTCAATACTATGACATCCCCACTAACGTCATCATTGCCCAATAGTGGGTAAAATCAGAATGAGTACATGATCACACATGTACCCCACAACACGCACACACCACGAGCATGAGCTCACAAGAAGCTCTACGAATTGCGTTTCTATCACTTCCAGAAGTGATGGGCAAACTCATCCATAATGAGGGCCTAGCATAATATGCAAACAAAAGATAGGAAAAATTACAGAAAATGCATAGCTTATAGGGTATACACACCTATCAACAGGTCATAACTCGGATGATGAATCCACACGTGAAAACTGCATGTCGACAATCATATATACCAAAATGAATACAGGCAAAGCCCAAATAAACAATCAACAAAATTTTTCGTTTTTTTTTTTTGAAAGAGAAATAGCCTAAGATATACAATAGAGCATAGAGGACAAAAATGGACATAACAGAAAATGCATAGCTGATAGGGTATACACACCTATCAACAGGTCATAACTCAGACGATGAATCCACACATGAAAACTGCATGTTGACAATCATGTATACCAAAATGAATACAGGCAAACCCCAAATAAACAATCAACAAAATTTTTCGTTTTTTTTTTGAAAGAGAAATAGCCTAAGATATACAATAGAGCATAGAGGACAAAAATGGACCTAACAACAACAGGAAAATATATACATTAATGATGTAATGTCCATAAAAACATCTGCAAAGAACCAACTAAGACCTCAATGAACTAGTCAACTCATGACATGGCTAAGAGATATCTAAGAATCTAGTCAACTAATGGAACTACTGGAAATGAACCTTCCACAAGAAGGATCACAAAGTCTGCACAAATTTTCAAGGACAATGCTGGTCGACAACATGTCAACTTTGATCAAAATATGCAGAATTTTTTTATCACATGTTTGGAAAGAAATACTCAAGAGCTATCCAATGATATGTCCCATCTCAAATTTAAAGGTGATTTGAGGGTTCAAAAACCAAACCCTAATTTTAGGGTAAATATTGCTTTTCATCAGTTTTAGATCAACGGCTCACATTTAAGCTACAAGAGACAGATAAATCAATGGTCCAAAATAATTCAAGTCAAAAGCAAGCAAAAGCAAAATTAAAAATTGAAAAAATCACGAAAAACCAGCATTCCGTATTTTTTGCCACAAATCACGGAACAACATTTTTTGTGCTTTTTAGGATTTTGCCAACTTTTTCAATAGACTCATAAAACCATATTTACACCATGCTATTAGTCATAATCATCATCCATGTACCATACCATCTCTCCCTAACTCTAGTGTATTATGTTTGGAGCTATTTGGCTCCTTTGCCAATCTCTTGTGTACATTGTCCCTATTATCTCTCTATTCACTCTCTTTATATTGATTGTGGGCCTTAAAGACCAACAAATCGTATAGAGAATGTGTATTTTCAGAATTTTTAGAATATTTTTAGAGACTTTTCTTGAGCATATTAACTTGATTAATTGAGAGATATGGCAAAGAACTCTATGGTCACAATAGATAGGTTCAAGAGTGCTAATTTTCACAATTTGCAAA